>JAOPJM010000374.1:9466946-9477658 GCA_027124095.1 Muusoctopus leioderma | reverse complement strand
ACATCGATAGCCCTATCTCATATTGAGTGCTTACCAGGATGATCTTGATCAACTGCTACCTATATATATATATATATATATATATATATACACACACACATACGCATACACATACACACACATACACATACACATACAAATAGGTCATTTACAAGCTCGACCTAAGACAGAAAAATAATAAATATACATACACACATACATACATACATACATGCATGTATGCATGTATACATACATGCATGCATACATACATACATACATACATACATACATACATACATACATACATACATATAGAAGACGGAATAATTTTGCTGTCCGTCTTCAATTATCGATTTCTACCCGCTGAATATCCCATGAGGATCAAACTAATTGAAATATATTTAATGTATGATTTATTATTTTTTCACTTTTATCCTTTTACTTATATTTCAGTCATTGCGTTAGGCCATGCTGGGACATCACCTTGTAGGGTTTTAGTCGATTAGATCGACCCCAGTACTTTTTTTCTTTTTAAAGTCTGGTACTTATTCTATCGGTCTCTTAGCCGAACCGCTATGGTTATGGGACATAAACAAACAGAAACATATAGTCACACACACATACACACACACACTTGGTACAGATCAGACTGTACATATAAAGCATTATCATATTTCCCTTTGTCCCATGGCAATGTTCGCCAAAAAAAACATAAATATATAAAACAATTCGACAATAGATTATACTTCCCCAATCATACTAACACATATAAATCACCAAATCTCTATCTACCATAATATATGTCACTGAGGTTTTCAAGCTAAGTTGCGGGATGTTATCAGATCTATCAAGACTCTTCCATGTTCTTTACTTCTATATAAATATTAATAACCAGACGAAATAAATATGGTGGAGGTGTGGGGCATGTTTAAAATAAACAGCTTTCTCCTCCTCGAAGTTGCAGTCGATCTACAGTTATTTCTAACTGAAATCCATAAATCTCTTTCCGGTTGGAAAAAAACCTTCTTGGTTTCTAAGTTCGTCTGCATTCGATACAAGTTTAACTCTTTCTTTCCAGAATAACTCATAAAATAGGACTGTAAACTACTTTTTGTGTAATGCTGTAGCATTTTTATGATTTTCCACTCGCAGACTGTACTATATTCTACGGTATTCCATTGAAGATGTTAAGAGTAATAAAGCAGGAATTTATTGTTTGACACGGTCATGCAGACATATTTGTTATTCTAGCGATTGTTTCTTTTCATGGAAATAAATCCTAATCATTTTCTTTTCCGTTCCCTCTTCTGTTTATGAGTCAATTTTACTTCATTTAAAAAATAAAAGAAGTTTTTTGTTACTGTTTATTAGTCTTTATTTGCATACTTACTCCAGTGATACGAGAAATATAATTTTAAAAAAAAAGAATTAACAGCAAAGTGTTTTGTTTTCTCATGAGAAGAAATTTATCACGATACCCATCATTTTGGAGCTCTTATCCATCTAAACAACTGCCTACATCACTCTCATGTTCGGCTATTCGAAGAAAGTCACTCTATAAAGAATCTTAATAAACAAGTCAGCATGAATTGTCTATATTATTTTAACTTTTCTTTAACTCAATATTTTCTTTTTATATCTTTTTATATCTGAATGTCTTATATAAACAACGAGAAGCAGCGTCAGGCGAACAAAGATTTTTTCCTCATATATTATTTCAAGCTCTCTTGTTTCTCAGTGTTCAATACAGACAATGTAAAGCTGACCGGCTAACCACAAAATTTAAAAAAAATAAATAATAAATAAATAAATAAAATATTCAGATATTCTAAGTGGCTGACCGAATAGTACACCAGCAGCCAATGATGTCAGTCAGTCAATCTGGTCGCTATCAAACAATCCTTGACTGTGACTAGTAGGCCAGTGACTGGCCTACTTCATTCTTATTATGTACAGGTAGTAAGGAAATATAAACAACCTCATTATTTCAAATAGAAACCCCACTCTTTAACACCCAATGGAGCGTACTGAGACCGTCCAAATGACGCCGCTTAATATGTGGATCTCTTAGGGTTCAAACGACGACATTCATAAGGTCACGCACACGCGCACATACAAATATACACTCATATATATACTCACACTGAAACTTCTTTTAAAAGAATTTTCTTCCCTTGCACAAAAATGTCTTACAAAGAAAACTAGTTGATCTTTTCTTTCCAGTCATAGTGCTATAAAGTGGACACGTCAAAAACAGAGAGGAAAATACGATAGAATTAAATAAGAATAAATGTAAAAAAGTTGAACAAATAAATAATATATATAAGGGAAATGTCCGCTGTGACCCGATGTTGCAAAGTGTACTTAGAGAAAGTTATACTTATATCCGAGATTTGTTGAATAAAAACATCCTAAAACTTTAATTTCACCGAATTAGTCCATACGATAGTTGTTTTTAAGTATTAGATGACAAAAATATATATTTACACTGAAATGCCAGTTAAGACAGATTTTCCGCAAATTGTCAACAATTAAATTTTCATTATCCGGTTTAGAGAAAATATATCCATTTATTATTGTCTTTTCTTGCTTGTTCGCATAGTTCCACACGATGCCTTCTTCAGTCTACAACTTTTTCAGTGGATGACTCCCACACTCCTTAAAACACTTCTTTTCACACAGTTGCACCTACTTTGCTTCAAAATCAGAATGAAGTGGTGACTAAGGAGGAACCCGACGCCATTTCTGTCTTTTAACATACGCATCTACGTACACAAAATACATACTAATATGTGTGTATATTATTGTGTATGTGTGTGTGTGTGTATGCGTGTGTGTTGAGTGTATGTTTGTGCGTTTACAAATAGGTGGGTGGATGTACGTATGTGTATGTATAGGTATACGAAACACACACAAGCGTACCTATACGCGCACACAAACACACTTTTTTAGGGCTGCCAGTCGCTGTGGAGCCAGGCGCCAGCTTTATCCGCATGGCTCCAATAACACAAACATTTGCACGCATGGTTTGACAGTTAGAGAGGTTGGGGACAGCAGCTGTGGCGGCGAATGAGCTCCAGGAAATGCCGCCATCCTTGATGTGTGGGTGTACTACAGATGTGTGTGTGTGAGTACGAGTGTGTATGTGTGTGTGTGTGTGTGTGTGTCTCGCTGTTTTAATCTCAACCTCGACTGGGGCCTCAACGTCTGCTATCAGAGGTAATGGACACAGCAGTGGGAGTGTTTGCTTACTGTCCCCTCAAATCGTGATTATGGAAGCGATATGTGACCTAGCCCCTAGACGTCAGCGAATACATTTAAGTACATCTTTCTCTCGCTTTCCTTTCTCCCTCTCTCGATGTCTTCCCGTCTCTCTCTCTCTAACTATCTCTCTTTCTCACTCTCTAACTCTATCTCTTTCACTCTCTCTATCTATCTCTCTGTGAAGGTTGCCGTTTATTTTCTATAATGACTGCACCAACAATACAATAAATGCATCTTTCTTCAAATAATATTCATAGCGCTGTTTTTTTCTTCATTGACATTTTTTTTTTATTTAAACGAAAAAAAAAAAATTTATGAAAAAAGTGAAGAAAAAGAAAAGGGAAAAATAAAGGAGAAGAAATATTTACAATATTCGTATTTCTAAAATATAATCTCTGTAAAAAAAAAAAGAAAATGACGATATGTGTGTTATTTATCCAAATTACTCTTCAGAGTATTATGTAATAAATTCAAGAGCTTATCCCCTGATTTCTTGTTTTAAAGAAAACTCTTCTATGTTTTCTTAGTATATCTTCAATTTTTCACTTCAGTTCATATCTTCAAAGTATTTCGTGTATGTTTCTTCTGAATACTTCGTTAGCGACCACACACACGCACACATACATATATGAAGCATGTGCATAGGAGCACACACACATACATGAAGTATGTGCGTAGGAGCACACACATATACATGAAGCATGTGCGTAGGAGCACACACATATACATGAAGCATGTGCGTAGGAGCACACGCATATACATGAAGCATGTGCATAGGAGCACACACACATACATGAAGCATGTGCGTAGGAGCACACACATATACATGAAGCATGTGCATAGGAGCACACACACATACATGAAGTATGTGCGTAGGAGCACACACATATACATGAAGTATGTGCGTAGGAGCACACACATATACATGAAGTATGTGCGTAGGAGCACACACATATACATGAAGCATGTGCGTAGGAGCACACACACATACATGAAGCATGTGCGTAGGAGCACACACACATATACATGTGTATGCACACCACTGGATTTGTATAATCTAATATATAGGTGTGCGCAATCTACCATTGTACGTTTGCAGTCAGATAAACCTCTATATACATCAACAAACAAACGTGTATACACGTATATCTGGACCCACACATACACTCGAACATACAATACATATATACACACAAGCACATATCCACACATTTCTGTTGTGGGTTTTTTTTTCTCCTTATACTAATTTGTAATCTAATAGTTTTCTCCTTCCTTGAAACTATTGCGTGGGAAGAAAGAGCCGGAAGACGGCAGGGCAGGGAAGATAGTTAAATCGAAATATTGGTAAAAGTCTTGTTATGACATCGGTCAAATATCAGATGTAGTCTATATAATTCATCATCAACTTTCGCTATTAAACTAGGTTAATATGCAAACGAAACCTCTTGAATTCTTTCACTATTTTTTTTTATTTTCATTTTATACTGTTAATTAATTAAGATAACAGCAATGGGTTTTGTTCTAAGATCGCATTTTTAGTATATTTACTGTTTTAGTGCAGTGAATTGACAGACATGACAGAACGACTAAATAATGTCTTAATAGTATTTTTGATTTGATCCTCTTCGTTCACAGTCGAAATCCCACCAGAGCTGGCTTCTCCTTTCATCCCTTCGGGGATGATAAAATAAGAACTAGTGACGCCCTGGAGTCAATTCCCTCGACTATATCCCACCACTAAAACTGGAGTCAAATTAATTACATATATATATATACATTTTAAAAATGTTTAATATTAGTTAGTCAGAGGAGGCGGCACAGTTTCTAAGATGTTCGCAAAGCCCTCCTAAACTGGTGAGGTTGATGAGCGTCTGCAAAATAAGCGTGGGTATGGCATGGAATTCCAGAGGGTTACGTATGGGGAAGGAAGGACTGGGAAAAGTACTTCGTGTGGGGTCAGGAAGATGGTTTACAGTAAGGGAGATGTGAGAAGGAGAGACGGGTGTGCTCAGATGGAAAGTGTATGCAATCTAGCTATTTCATAGGAGCAGAAGCCGTTGTAGTAGTGATAGAAGAAGCAGAGAGGGGGGGGGGCAGCGCGCATGTGAGCCAGAATCATTACCAATTAGTCGAATTGCATTTTGAATATTGTCTAACATGTGTGTGTGTGCTGCAACACTGCCCCCATGTTTGTGAGATCTCTGGCGTGAGTATTTGTCGAGTTTTGTATAGTTAGAGGATGACATGGAGAGATGAGATCGATAAGTAATATGTATGAGGCACAGGATAGGAACAATTGGCACCACCTTGGGGAGTTTTTCGTCTTGCAGTGGGCAGATAATGGCTGAGAATGAAAGAATGAAAGATAGTATCTCACGGAGGAAATACAGGTGGTTTCTTCACGTAAGCACAAGGACTAACATCTTAAGGATGTGTTATATAAGAGATTTTTTAATGGTTTAGTCAGAGGAAGAAGGGTAGTGTCCATGACCTTTTTGTAGTGCCTCCGAGACTGCTAGGGAAAAGGGACGATAAACCACGACTGATGGACTGCTGCAGTAGGCAGTAGCCCATCAATATAACGAACTATCCTCAGAGCGGGGACCTGGTCCGAATGCTTACAACAGGGTAGACTCAAGGGCCAGGTAGTGGTGCTAAACCTGGTGACGGATTATGTATAACCATAATGCGTCACCAGGTCCGTTGCAGCCTAGTCTGGATTTAACATTCTCTATCTTAGTCGTACACGCTCATCTTATACTCGTTGATCCTAACTTAGAGAATGGGATTATTTATACCATCCAAAGTTCTAACATTTACATGTTGCTAAGTTTACTGACAAATGTAGGGCACTTACTGAATTAAATCTAATCAAAGACAAATAAATATGAACGTCTCCCAGAAAACTCAGAGCAACGATTTAACTGAAATTTAATTGACGTTTTAGTGATTTACCATACTGAGATCGAATAATGAGAATCAATGGATATATGTCTGTGTGTGTGTGAGGGGTTATGTTTATAGCTCTCCTGAAACAGTATCAGGAATGGTCTCTTGTCCACCAGCCATCACACACATCACAAGTCAGTAACACGATCAAGATCTAAAACTCTGGTCTGATGCTGAGTACAGGAGTGGCTTCCCATTGGCTCCAGCAGGCCCATAGGAGGACAGCACTTGAATTCAATACCACAAGCTAAGGAAATACTCGTAAATTATACAATACACCCGCATATTACCATATTAGTTGTACCCGTGGGTGGTTCGTATTTACAACTAGACAGGCTGAACCAGTGAGATTTAAGTACACTATTGAACTCAATGCAGGAGTGTTAATGTAATTAAAATAATTAATTACATAAATAAAGTAATTAATTATGACTTTTTGTTATTTTGATGCATATCTATTTCCGGACCTTACTTTGACACTGTTTCAGGAGGGGTGTAAACATAACGTTTTCAGAGGAGCGTGAAATGGAAACTGCGAACCTCACCAACCCTTCCCAAAATATTTAGCCGTGTAAATGAAGTAAAATGTCTTCAACCAGAAATCGAAACTAAATCGCGAACATACCACTATAATAATGATTTCTTGGCACAAGAAAACAGATTTATAGTGGAAGAATATATTTGAGTGACTTGACACGAGTTTATTACTGGTACTGCTCATAGAGGGATGAACGGCAAAGTCAAAACTGGCGGGATTTCAACGCAATCCGAGGTCCGAACTAAATACTATAAGGTACTTAGTCCGGCGCCCCGCTATTTCTGCTAAACTCACTACTATTCACCATTTTTCATTTTTTTAAAAACCTGACACTAAAGTGTTATATTTTTCGGGGAGAGGATAATGGAAAATGTGTTGTTTTATGTATTTCTCGAAATAAAAAAAATAAAAATGAAATGATTTCAACGAAGAATCAAAAAGATATTGAATATACATTCTCTGGGTCGTTATTTCTGATTCTAAACTGCTTACTGTCGCCACAATAATACTTTCTAACAATGGCACAAGGTTAAGCACCCGCAGCTTGTTGCTGCTGGGACACAAGCCGGGACTTGATCAACCCTGGCTGGGTCAACAGGGTGAGGAAATCTGATGTTGAAAGACCCGAAACCCCCTACGACTCCAAGAACATCACTAATGATGCGTCCTAGAGCACCCGAGAGATGTATCTTGCAACAAACCTACCGCCACAATAATACTTTCTTACAATGGCACAAGGTTAAGCGCACTTAAGAGTTAAAGATGATTGAATACTCCCCTGTATGTTATCGGTACTTATTTTATCGATTCGGAGGAGGGATTGTAGGATAAATTTAACCCTAGTGGGATACGAACTTACAACATAGTGGGAGGAAACTAAGTACTGTATGACATTTAAACCAGGGCTGTATTGTTTCATCCACTCCCTCACACTCCTTCATAATAATGATAATTTCTTACATTGACACAAGACCACAAATGTGTAGGATGCGGGAATAGACGATTAAATCCACTCCCAGTATATTATCACTACTTATTTCATCGACTCCTTCGGGATTTGGACTCAGAATTCAAGTAAATGCAATTAAACATATTAAGGCATTTAATCTAGCGCTCTACAGATTCTGCCAATCCACTGCACGTCGTCATAATAATAATATTGATTTCTAAGATAGGCACAAGGCCTCAAATTTGGTGGCGGAGTGTAGTCGATTATATCTAAGAATCTAACGATTCTGCCAATCCACCCGCCCCTTCGTCAACAATAATAATAGTTTCGAACATATGGGACAAGACCAGAAATTTGTGGAAAAGAGGGGGAACAGTTGATTATATCCAACCAGTACTTGACTGGTACTTTATTTTATCGACCCTGGAAGGATGAAAGTCAATGACGACCACGGCGGGATTTGAACTCAGAACGTAAAGTCCCATAACTAAATACCGCATAGTATTTTGTCCAACGTTCTACCGATTCTGCCAATACGCCACGCTTCGTCAATAACAATAATAATAATTGTTTCTAAAATAGGCAAAAGACTAGAAATTGACTGGTACTTTATTTTATCGACCCCGGAAGGATGAGAAGCAAAGTTGACCTTGGCGGGATTTGAAATCGGAGCGTAAAGGGCCGTAACTAAATACCACTTTGTCCAACGCTCTAACGATTCTGCCAATACACCACCCTTCGTCAATAATACTAATAATATTGACATAATTCTCATGTGGTTATAAACATAGCATTCTCCTAGTCACATTATTATCTATGTAAACATTTACCAAAGCTTTCTAACGAATATCCGTAGTATTAAAAATATTGACACTTAGTGCAGGGATCCTGCCGTTTGCTGGTTACCTGCAGTTTAAATGTTGTGACTTCAGTTCGTTTTCACAGGAAGCTACCTATGAATAGACAGTTAAAAGTTACACTATAAAAGGAAAATAAATTCATTTGATGCAGAAGCAGAAGCAGAAGCAGCAGCATCTGTAGCAATGTAAATAACCACGAGCCAATGAGGGAGCCTCTATGTGGTTGTTCGATCTGCTAACATAGACACAAAGCCAAACATTTACGGGGAGGGAAACAGTCGATTATATCGACCCCCAGTACTTGACTACTTTATTTATCGACCCTGGAAGGATGACAGGCGAAGTTCACCTCGGTGGGATTTGGACATATACTGCAATTTACAAGATAGAACGTTCTTGACTGTCACTCCCGACTGCCTCAAAAGGAATAATAACTTTTACCAAGTACTAGTTGTAAACTAGAGTTGGTTCAATTGAAATGAAGTTAAACTGTCGTTTGCGTGACAATCTTTCTCCAGTATGGTTTATTAGAACCAGCTGCTTGATGCACAATGCTCTTTTAGACTTCAGATTTTGTGGTGAAAGGTTTTGAATCGCTAACTATAGCACTTATAGTTATTTTAAGGACAATTGAAACAACTTCATTACAGAAATGGGGTAAC
Source organism: Muusoctopus leioderma (assembly GCA_027124095.1). Classification (NCBI taxonomy): domain Eukaryota; kingdom Metazoa; phylum Mollusca; class Cephalopoda; order Octopoda; family Octopodidae; genus Muusoctopus; species Muusoctopus leioderma. Next base: position 9,468,454 of record JAOPJM010000374.1, on the reverse strand, counting down.
TGGCTTCATACAAACACATTGTGATGGGGGAAAACAACCCAATCAATTTCTATAGTAAAGGTGAGGCGGGACTAGACGGAAGAGACACACCTGAGCAACCTACATGACTAAGTAATATGGAATATATATATAATAACTATCAAACTAGGCAACGGATAGAATACTTTGCGGTATTCGTTTTGGCTCACTGCGGATGGAGGGAGGGAAGTCCCCTCACACCGGAGATCTGGTCCGAATTTTTGCAACAGAGTGGACTCTAATAAAGGCCCCCAAGGGCCAGGTGGTGGTGTTGAACCGGGCGACGGACCAAGTCTACTACCCAAGTAGGCTATGGGATTTGAACTTAGAATGCAAAGAGCCGGAACAAGCAGTGTACATCCAGGACCACATTATCCAATTTTCTTTTCCCATTTAAAATGGTTGAGTGTGATTTGAGGGAGATTTTGGCTGCGCGCTGAGTTCAAATCCCGCCGAGGTCAACTTTACCATTCATCCTTTCAGGGTACATAAAGTACTAATCTAGAGCGGGGAATGGCGGAATCATTAGAGCGTCGGATGGGATACCTTGCGGTATTTGCTCCGGCTTTTTGCCTTCTAAGTTCAAATCCTGCCATAGTCTATTTGGGTGCCTTTAGCGGAGTTCACTCGGTTGCAAGCATTCGGGTCAGGTCTCTGATCTGAGGATACCTTCCTCCTTCTCTCCCACCAGTCTAGGAGGCCCTGAAAAAGTGTGAAGGGTACTGCCCTACCTCCTGACTAACAACAAAACATAAATAAAAATCAATTAGAATGAAGTCTGGAATCTGAGGAAATTAGTGAGGCTCTGCGTCTACAACAATAAATCAAAAGGATAGTTCTTGCAATGTCAAATGAATCCAATTATCGTGAGAAGTAGAAGTTTCAACGTTTCGGGCCTTGTCCTTCAACAGAGAGTAAATATAGACCACGTGTAATTCAAATAATAAGGCTTTTTTTATTTGCCTACAGAGGTAGCTGAATGTGGTTTGTAGAGTATAAAGATATATTGAAAGGGTGCAATTTAAAAGAATTTTGCATCAGGGTTGTTATGAAAGTAAATAAATGGGTTACATTATAGCCGAGCTATACGAACGTTAACGTTAAAGATAAAACAACATTAGGGCGACAGACAGTGTCAAATTTTGAATGAGAATATGGATTCTATCAACCATAGCAGATTATAAATGATGTGGGTGTGTATGATAAAGTGTGGAAGTCAGACAGATTCACATATATATTAATATATCCTAATGAATGACGTCTACTGCAAGGTTTGACTTCTACAGCTAGAATAATTTTCTTACACCCATCTTTATGAGTGATGCGTAGCTGCGACGACACATGTATGGGCGTTAAGCATCTAGGGAAATACATATGGGTGGACACCAATTATGCAACTGCGATAGAGAATAGAATATACATACATACATACATACATACATACATACATACATACATACATACATACATAAATACATACATACATACAT
>JAOPJM010000374.1:9375659-9388628 GCA_027124095.1 Muusoctopus leioderma | reverse complement strand
TGCACGCATGTGTGTATCATGACTCATACACTGTTCATTTTACTGTCATTTGTACATTATTCTATGTACTATACATGTACCTTTGATGAGTTGTAGTGCACCTGAGCACTGTACACAATGATTTCATTATTATTATTATTATAACTGTATAAGATTATATAACAAATCAAATATAAACCAACCAGGTTACTACCCACAAGACTATTATTGAAAAGAAATATCTAAAAACTAAAAAAAAAACAACCAAAATCTGCCACTGTTTCAACAACATTACAATCTTCTAAAGGGTATTCTTTATCTCATAAGGTCTTCAGGTAATTAACTGGGCAGTGACAGCTATAAATTCCCTTCACATTGAGTATTAGTCTGTCCAATAATCTAGCTGCCAATATTACTTCAACGCATTCAAGCCAAGGAGGAAGCCTCTATGCAGTTGCTTGACCTGCTAGAAATAGCAGCCAAACTTCCCTCAAATTACGTTCAATCATCTTAAAAAGGAAGGAAAGGGACACATTGGAAATGTAATTCTCGATATACAAAAAGGTGGGATGATCACGGCTGAAATGCCTTTGTGATCATCAGTTTACTCACTCAATCAGGGTTGACCTGGGGCTAAACAAGAACAACTACAAAGTACTAGATGTCAAAACAATAAAGTAATTAGTAATTAAAGTTCTATTTACATACTTGTTCTTGGAAAGACAGGGCAGAATCTGGAGAAACAAGGGTTATTTCTGGATCACACAGATTTTGAAGAATGGTCTGGAAAAATACAATTAAGAAAACAAAACAAACTAGACTGTAACAAACATTAAAATGATATTGATCAAGTCTACACATATAAAATTATATGACATAAACATGTCGCCACTCTGACACACTTGTACCTCCCTACCCTCTCACAAACATATACTTACATACACAACATCACCATATTAGTAACATCATCAACGTCATCATCGTTTTTTATATCCATTTTTTCCCATGCTGGCATGGGCTGGATGAATTTTGTTTTCGGAGCTGTATTTTACTGTGTGGTTAAGGAGTTTGCTTCGCAACCATGTGGTTTCGGGTTCAGTCCCACTGCGTGGCACCTTGGGCAAGTGTCTTCTACTATAGCCTTCGGCCAACCAATGCCTTGTGAGTGAATTTGGTAGACGGAAACTGCAGAAGCCCGTCGTGTATATATATATATATATGTGTTTGTCTCCGTATCTGTTTGTTTACCTCCCATAACTTAGCGGTTCGGCAATAGAGACCGATAGAATAAGTATTGGGGTCGATTTGATTGACCTCCAAGGCGGTGCCCCAGCATGGCCGCAGTCAAATGACTGAAACAAGTAAAAGAGTAAATGGGTACTTGGAATGAAAAACACTGACCATAGAGGGAATAAACCACACTATAAGCCTGACATGGAATACTGACATTTTTATAACCTCTCACATTGAAGGTTACCTCCATGCATTCCAGGGGTAAAAGATCCCCACCAAATACCTTCTACACAAAAGACAGAAAGCATCAGCTGACAACAAATGTAGGCTATGCAAAACCAAAACTGACATTAACCACATCATTGCCAGCTGTGAGAGAATGTCCTCTAGATACTAACTTTCCATAAGGTATGATGTGGTAGCCAGATCAATCTGGAAGGGAGTGAGAAAGAAAAAAAATAACAAATAAAGATGAACATATTGAGACCAATGGATCAAAAGAATATTGGTGGAACCTAAGAATAAAAATAGTAACCAAATTAAAACACAACTAGCCTGGTAGTTTTGTTCACAAAAATATGCTTTAACGATCCCACTATAATACTTTATCTCTATACTGTGGCGAAGTATATGGTCGGAAAAGTCAGACATTTTATACAGTCATTCGAGGAAGAAGGTAGTATTCAGGCAAAACTTGCTAGTGTTTTGTTTCATTATCACAATACTTCTATTAATTAAATTTTAAAACTTTGGTCTTTTCTGACATATTTTAGAGGAAAGTTAAGTGAATATATATTATTTCTGTTACTTTTATTATTATTAAGGGTATCCCCTAACTGCTAGAAATTCTATATATAGTCTCTCTATTGGACACCTTGCAAACACCACTGATCACATAAATGGTAGCTCCCACCACCTATTTTGACAAGTATGACCCATCATTATTCAAACTATCCAGACAACGATGCTCAGCTTGCTATCCCCTTCCCCACCTAGTGCCATGGAGACGCCGTATGCCAGTACCAGAAGCATGACCAGTCTAGGAATTCAGACACTATAAACAAACCCACTAGTCTACTGTAAGCACCCCTTCATTGTCTCTTCATAGCTATCTGCCCATATACACACATGTATAAAATTGTCCCACTGATATTGAGCGATGTGTTATATACCTTCATTCTCCTGCCGCACTTTGAGCATACTTAGCAGTATGGCACCATACTGTGAGCATCCCACTTCTCACAGTATAATGGGGGAGACATGGCCTCACAGCCATAGTGAAGGTGACCTGGCTAGGATGTGGACTGCCCAGCAACCATCTAGGTGAGCAGTAGCTCTGAATAAAATTCTACACCAGGGGGACGTGGACTCTGCAAACCACAGAGGAGGCAACCTGGCTACAAGAGCTGTAACTATGAATAAAATCTTGCATAGAGGAGACGTGGTCTCCATGAGCAGCAGTGAGGGTAACCTGTCGAGGAGACCAGTAACTCTCAAGAAAATTCTACATGGGGGAGATGTGGATGTTGCAAGCTGCAGTAAAAGCAGCCTATCTAGGAGAGTAGTAACTCTGAATCAAAAACTGGTACAGTGTAATGGATACACTTTAATCCTGTTAGACAGTCTTTCTAGTATAGATGGTATGATAAAATGCACTCAGTCCACGCTGTTAAAGTGGTTTATAAAAGGGCATCCAACTGTAAAAGATAGGCCAAAACATAGCAGTCAAATCAATGAAAAACTCTAATTTGCATATACAGGGTTAACACCTACCGTGTTGGTATTGCGCAAGGTAGTGGGGTGGCTAGTTGGGAACATCTTGCCATGTGTGAGAATTCTTTGATTGTCATCAAACGATCGCACTGTCTTCCTTTCAGATGTAGAAAAGACATCAAACAACCCAAACAGCACAGGGAATCCTCTCTCTCTGTCGGGTGCAGAACTTCAGGGCTGCTAACATCAATGTTAGCATGATGAAATATGGGTCTGAAGAGATTGTAGAGATGCTAGAGGGGAGGCGATAGATGTGTGCTGTGTACAAGAGCTGAGTAGTGGAGAGCTTCAGCCAGACTCCTCAAGAGCAACGAACACAAGTACAAATTCTTTTGTGATGTTGTGGGTGGAGTAGGTATATTGTTAGAAGAGAAATGGATAAAGTAATTGAGGTAGTTATAGTATGTGACAGAATAATTAAGCTTGGAGATCTATCTACATTTGGGTCTCTCTTGACCATTATGTTCATATTAAGTCTCCATATTCCGCTCTCTCCCTCTCTTGATTACTCTCTCATCTATCACTCATCCCTCTCTCTTTTCAATATGCCTCTCTACGATCACCCATCTCTCTCTCATCACACAGCTTGTGTAACGAGGGATAGCATCACATTGGATCTATCCTTATTCAATCCCCCCTTACCATTGCCCCTCCTTTATTACTCTATAACCCTGCGTTTAGTGGGGTGGTCTTGCATTCTCAGACGCTTAACACCACGGAAACTGGGGTAAGCTCTGGCTCTAATGGAGCCATAAAAAATGGCTCAAGAAAGACTTTAACTAACTTCTTTATTACTAGCCATCATTCTCTGTCTCTCCTCCATTACTCTGTTACCTATCACTCATTACTGACATTCATCACTCCCACTCTCTTACCAGCACACATCTTCATTGCTACCCATTGCTATGTTTCACATTACTCGTTCCTCTATCACTCATTGTTGACATCCATCACTCTCCCCCTCCCCCATCACTCACTTCCGGTACTCCCTCTTCTTTCACTGTCACCCCCTCCCCCGTCACTCTCTCTTCCCCCATCACACCACTCATGCTATTTCTATTCAATTTCCTTACCCAACAGTCGTCGTGTAGCTGTCTATCACTCTCTCTCTCTACTCAGTCGCCCTTATCACTGGTTCTCTTCCATTACCCTCTCATCTATCACCCTCTTGTTCTGGTTCTCTTTCATTATGCTCTCTTCTATCTGCTGGGGATGAGACAACCCTCTGATGCTAGTAAAAGAATGAACAATGTAGGTAGAGAGGATTCTTTAGTTTTGCCAGGGACAAGATGACTTCTCTAGTGCTGGGGCCATGATAAAATGCACTCAGTATACTCTGTAAAATGGTTTGCAAATGAGTGTTGACAACATAAGGTAGAGAGGACTCTTTAGTCTTGCCAGGGACAAGACAACCTCTTTAGTACTGGTGCCACAATAAAATGCACCCAGTGCACTCTGTAAAGTGGTTAGTTATAGGAAGGACATCTCCAGCTGTAGAAAACATGTTAAAAATAGAACCTACGAGCAAGAAATAGTCCCCAACCTATCTCGGGCAGTAACTCTGAATAAGAACTGACATGATGACCTGTCCATCCCAGCATGGAAAAGCTGACGTAAAATGATGATGATGAGACTAGTTGTAGGCAACATGTCAGGAACAGTGATTTCTGCATGTACATTAGAATCTAGATGGACAGATAGGTAAAATGACTGTTTCTATGATGGCTTCTTGCAGACTGCCTCGATAATAGGCGACAGCAACCTTGTTATCATGGCTGGCAACACCATGATGGCTATTCTGGTGTACATGGATGCTATAGTGTGGTTCACAAAATGAAGAGGAATCAAGGCTCTTAGAGTTACTTGATGCAAATGATTTGACCATTTGCAATATTAACTTCAGGAAAGTGTCCAGCCATCTGGTCACCTACCACTCAGATGAACACAGAGGCCAGATAGACTTCATATGCACCAGGAAACAGGATAGACAGATGAAGAATGTACCACTTAACATAGACTACTGATTAATGCCATAAGAGTGAGCTAGACAGACCCAGAGACATAAGATAATCTGGAGAAGGAAGGTATGGAATCTGAAAGTGTTCTCAGCCAGATGTAAGTTCAGAGAAGTAGTAGGTAATCCATATGTCGAGAAGGTGGAGGAGATAATGACTAAAAATGTAGAAGACAACTGTGAGAGTCTGCAAGACAACCTGCTATGAGCCACAGACCAGATGTGTGGATGAAGCATGGTCCCAGCCAGCCAGCCAGCCAAAAGGTGACAAGGTGGTGGAATGGTACAGTAGATAGAGCCATAAAAGCTAAGAGATAAGCTTGGAAAGAATGGAAGCAAGGAATAATATCAGGTAGCTAGACATCAAATATACTTAACATGGAGAGATTTGGAAAATAAGAGGATTACTAGTGTTCTGAGACGTGAGGATCAGAGGCATGAAGGGTTTCAGATTGCAAAGCAGTGTGTCAGTGTGAATCAGCACGTGATAGGTGGAAAGTGTGTATGTAATGCCCTCACCAATACAGAAAAGAAAGAGGTGTGGAAATGTTATTATGCAAGGTTGCTGAATGAGGAGAATACATGAGAGAATGAGGGACGATCCCAAGTAGACTCAACAGCTATTGAAATTGACAGCTATATGGTTGAAATAGCTATGAAGGCAGGGAAAGCAGCCTGACCATCAGGGATAGTTGCTGAAATAACTGGAAATATCTGGCAAAATAGGACACACACTAGTTGCTTGTATAGTCAATCAGGTAGTACAGGAAGGGGTCACTCTCAATGACTGGCCTCACAGTATTATCATCAATGAGATCAAAGGAGATTCTCTTTGAAAGAAGCAACTATAGAGGCAGCAAACTGATGGACCAAGTTATAAAAGTAACAAAAAGTTATAGCACAATTAATTAGGAAGAAAATTAGCTTAGATGAGATGCTGTTCAGGCTTGTGCCAGGGCGGGCTACAGCTGATGCCCTCTTCCTAGTGTGACAACTACAGGAGAAATTCTTAGCAAAGAGCAAGCCACTATACCTTACATTCATTGACCTGTTGAAGGCCTTTGACAGAGTACCATGCTCTGTTGTCTAGTGGTTGCTAAAAAAACTAGGTGTAGATGAATGACTTGTAAGAGCTGTGCAAGCCATGTATAGTGACGTCAGCAAAATGAGAGTTAGCTATGAATTCAGCAAGGAATTTAGTATGCAGGTAGGTGTCCATCAGAGTTCGATTCTCAGCACCTTCCTGTTTATTATATTTCTCCAGGCCATAACAAAGGAGTTTAAGACTGGCTGTTTATGGGAACTTCTGTATGCCGATGACCTAGTTTGTATAGCTGAATCTATCAATAGACCTCTACAGAAGTCCTAACTTTAAGAGGTGCAGTTCAAAATATAGGCCTTCTCTTAATCCTTTCATGCTCTAATGAAATATACTGTGTATGTGTTTTGAAAATAATCAAGAATTTGGAGGGATTTAGTAAAATAACTAACTAGTTTGTTATTAAGCTGTTGTTTGGAACATAACAAAAGGTTCTTACATAAAATGATTATGGAAGTTTTTAGTTTAAATATGAAACTTTAGAATTAGCATATTTATATCATAGAAAAATAGGCAGATTCAGGCAGGTTGGTATCAAAAGGGTTAAAGTACTTTTGAGGAGAGATAATAGAATCAAATAGCCTAAGTGTTTGTGGAAGTTTTTGGAAAAGTCTATCAAAAGGATCATATTTATTCATTTAAAACCATTTCAAGTTATTTGCCTTCAATATTTCATTACTTTGGCGTATCATTTAAATGCCTTCCAACTTTTGTGAACCTTTGTCACTATATAACTACTCGTAAACTGCCTTAGTATTTATCTTTAATTCTTACTAGGTATTCACAGTAACATCTAACTTTAATATGGCTTTACTTTTATAGCCATGTATTTTGAAAGTAATTGGTTTCATCAGCTTTCATCATCATAATGCTATAGTAAGCAATGTAGATATATAGCAAGAGATAGTCTTCTGGTGAACCAAAACTGTGACTTGCAGAGGTATACCAAAGTTGGGGTGAGGGAAGGGGAAGTTGACCCCCTCTCTCTATCCAGGGCGCTAAGAAACATTGTTATGCCACTAGTGACCTACTTCCATTTATTCTTCAAGTGCCATTTGACAAAGCAGGATTGTCATAACATCCCATCATTTGTCTTTTGAAAATACAGGACATTGTGCCTAGTTGAAGAACCCAATATTCATTATAGAATCATAATTTCTGCCTCTCTTGCTAACAATCCAAAAGGTTTTATAGGCATTTAAAATAACTGTTGTATAAATTAACTCTTTACTTACATCATCTTTATTTTAATTTTATTTTTTGTATTTTTTAGATTCAAAATGAAGAAGATCTGCTAAAGAGACTAGGATGTAATGTAAACTGTCTTGCGAAAGTTATTTCTATATTTGGCAACACTGGTGATGGTAAATCTCACACTCTGAACCACACTTTTTTCCATGGAAAAGAAGTGTTTCCAACTTCACCATCTCAGGACTCCTGTACCATAGGAGTCTGGGCAGCTTATGATCCAATAAATAAAGCAATAATCATAGATACAGAAGGTATGCTGGGTGTGACAAAAAACCAAAACCAAAGAACACGTCTTCTACTTAAAGTACTTGCTGTCTCTGACATTGTTATCTACAGAACACGTGCTGAGCGTCTGCACAATGATCTCTTTTATTTTCTGGGTGATGCTTCTAATGCTTATGGGAAGCATTTTGCAGAAGAACTGAAAGCAGCAAATAAGCGGTGCAATTTAAACCTTTCCCTCTCTACTATGGGACCAAGTATTGTTATATTTCATGAAACCATGCACACCAAAGTGTTACGGACAGGTAAGCACGTTTTTTTCTCTCTAAATTTGACATGATTCCCAAAATAGTAATAATAATGATTTATAACATTTGTACAAGGCCACATATATTGACGAAAAGGTGAAGTTGACTTGATCAACTGCTGTACTTGACTGGTATTTATGTTATCAACTGCAGAGGATTCAAAAGCAAAGCTGACAATGGTGGGATTTGAACACAGTACTTAAAGGGACACATTTAAACACCACAAAGCATTTAATCAATTGGTCTACCTTTTCTGCCACTCGCTACTCTAATAGTAATAATAATAAGGGTAGGACTTCCAATTGAAGTGATATTTGAAGATGTTGATGAGATTTTGGTCAAAAAGGAACATTCTCAGACATTGGAAACCTGTCAACTAGCCGTTAGAGGAAAATGGCCTGCCCTTCCTTCACAAAGGAAGGTGGCTGGGTGATTCCACAAGCGATGATAGCCATTCAACATAATTCCCAAAGTCACCAATCCTTGAACTGAACAAATTCATCAAGAGTGGTTTCATTGTTCTCTATGCATCTGGGACAGCTCCTGCTAACCGTACTGCTATGTCTATAGAATGTATCTTAAACTGGCAATGTCATCCCATCTCACCCCGGTAGCACTGTCAGGCCAATGATTTTTGAAATTAGCGCAGGCTTGGCAGTGTGGTTAAAAACTTTGCTTTGTAACCATGTGGTTTCAGGTTCAGTCCCATTGCATGACACTCTTCTACTATAGCCTCGGGCTGACCAATGCCTTGTGAGTGGAATTGGTAGACAGAAGAAGCCTGTTGTATATATATATATATAAGTATGTATGTATGTATGTGTGTGTGTGCACGTGCGTGTCATCGCTTGACGCTGTTTATCGCTGAAACCAACTGGTGACATTTGTTTATGTCTCCAATAACCAGATGCCCAGCCGTTCAGTGATTCAGTGTTGTGATTCCCATACTGAATCAGTATGGTTGGTGACAGGAAGAGCATCCGACCGTAAAATGCTGCCTCAATAAAATCTCTGTCCAACCCATGCTAGCATGGAAACACGGACGTAAAAAGCGATGATATATATATATATAAATATATATATATGTGTGTGTATGTGTCTTTTCCACTTTTTAACATTTTACGTTCCAGTAGTTTAAAAGTTTACCTTTAATGTTAGACAAGCTACAGCTGATTCTTGTCAATTTTGTTCCAGAATCTTTATTATATAAATATATACAAATTCATCTTAAATTATTGTCATTTAAAAATATTTTTGCTACTGATTTATTTGGGAATACTTTTAATATGTATTTTGGTTACAAACACACTGTTATCACAATTTTAGCTGCTCCAAGCAGTTGATAATTCATTAAAAGTACTTTTATTCTATGAATTAATGTTGGAATTATTGAGAAAACCTATTTTTTCCGTTGAGAAATGTGTGTATTATGAAGAGAAGCTGTGTTGCTGTAAAAAAATGTTTCCATGAAGGCATGTTGTACGGTTGATTTTGGCCTGCATCGATTCTGAATGGAGTCACTACTCACCTAGACAGGTTAGAGGACCACGCCTCACATGTGTTTCGTTTGGCTTGGCCTCTATGGCTGGATGCCATTCCTATCACCATCCACTTTATAGAGTATACTGGGTGAATTTTCTCGTGGCACCCACTAGAGAGGTTGTCAAGTCCGAGATATGACCAAAGAGCCCTCTCTACCCTGTTGTCTCTGACTGATCACCAAAAGACAGTGCACTGGGTGCATTTATTGTGACACCGGCACTAGAGAGAGTGCCTAGTCTTGTGCAGGTGAAGAGTCCACTCTACTCTACATAGCCTTCGTTCTATGAGGACAAACGTGACCTGAGAGTGAATATAAGATAGGTTATGTATGAGAGGGTGAGAAAGAGAAGAGTATAAGTATGGGTGAAAAAAGAGGGAAGGAGGAAGAGAAGCTGAGATTGAGAGAAAGGGCTGAGGATGCGAGTAGGTGAGAAATATGTGAGAGGGTGTGGGGAGTTAGAGTAGGAGACAGGTTATGGATGAGAGGGAGGGGACAGAGTATGTGTGGTGGTAGGGAAGGAAGTAGTAAGAGTATGGGTGTGATGAGAAAGCAGAAATTACATGGGGAAGAGTAAATAGCAGCATAGGTGGATGATGGCATAGATGACCACCAAGGATCAGTAGAGTTGATTAGAAGGTGGCAGGTAGGTACGATACCAACCTATCGTGATAAGGGAAGCAGAGTGACAGGAGGTGTGTTGGCATGTGGAGAGAAACTGGCAATGATAGTGGGTGGGTGTAGGGGTGTAGTACAGATGCCATACGGGCAGTATGCTATAACGGATAGAACAATTGATGGTAGATCAGAGGGTGCTGAATAGACAGCATGGTAGATTGGATAAGACAAGGGATGATAGATCAGAGGGTGCTGATGGTAATGGTGGGGGTGGGGGTGGGACACTATCATCATTATTATTTCAGATTGCTCTGGGAGAGACAGGTCCTTTTCCACACTGCATGTCTCCAATATATATAGAGATATGTATATATATATGTGTGTGTGTGTGTGTGTGGAAGATGATGACAGCAGTAGGTTTAGACCTCAAGATAGGTTGAATTATAGAGGCGCTATACAATAATATCAAGTGTGCCGTGCTCATGGATGGTCAGCTGACGGATTGGTTTGTACTACATGTGGGTCTGGGACAAGGCTGCGTGATATCCCTGAACATCTTTCAGCATCTTTCCAGAATTTCTCTGGAAAGAACTCAAAAACTTCGTGAAAAGTCTAGCACTCGTTGAGGCTCCCCATCCTCCGTAGATATTAGAAATGCTGATGATACAATCCTGATATCCACGGTCTTTGACAAATTGAAAATATCCACTTAAGTTAGACGAAGCATGTAAAAAATGGGTTATGAAAATAAATGGCAAGAAGTGCAAGACCCTGACACAGCAAAGAAACAATCACATTGGATGGTTCTGAAGTAGAATGTGTCACAGAGTTTGTTTTTGCGGGCAGTATAGTACCAAATTGATCAGAAAACCTGAAAGACGGGTCGCAATAGCTTCTACAGCATTTGGAAGACTATGAAACACGATCTGTCCCAAAGTTAGACTGTACAATGCCCTTATTTTCTCAATCACAACCTCAGCCTCGGAAACGTGGACCCTAAAATCTGAAGATAAACGCTGACTACAAGTTTTTGAAATACAGCTTATTTACGGTCTATAGTAATGGTGTCGTTACGAGAAAGGCGTAGAAATACTTCCTCAAGAAAAGCTCTCCACATGACATGCACCATTAACGAGGTAATAAGAAAGAAGAGACTGAAATGGTTCGGTCATGTAATAGGAAGGCCACCCACTAACTACGTAAGGCTGGTGTTCTGCTAAGATTTCACAGACTGCAGACACTAGGCCACGTCGTAGACTCCCTAAAGACATGGATCTCAGATGCGTCGCGAAACAGAGTTAACGCTCGCAACAGCGGAAAGCAGGAAATTCCATCGAAGCGGGTTGCGGTGGTCCAGGTGGTAGGAGAATAGGAATGTCAGGAGACAACTGAGCAACTAAATCAAGTATGTCTTTGAATGTATATTGTGTTGTATTGTGTGTGTGTATACCGGTGTGACGATTCGATAGAGATCGATAAAATAAGTATACGACTTAAAAGAAGTACTGGGGTAGATATCATCGACAAAAACCATTCAAAGCGTGCCCCTGCTTGGCCGTAGTCTGCTGACTGCCACCTAGGAAAGAATATAAGATTCCCCTAATATATATATATCTAAAGACAAGGTGAAACAGTAGAAACTGAGGAAACGAGTGATTGTCTTCGTCAGTAAACAGTAAATATAAAACATTCACAAAATATGGAATAAATTATTTTACTGAGAGGAAGAAAAGAAGTTTAACGTTTCATACAGGATCTTTTGTTGAAGAGAGATGAAATATGTTCTAGTTGTGGGGAATAAACCAATCTTACGGCAAAATAATTTATTAAACTTTATGAAGTTTTTCTATTTAAAGTAGGTTGACATTAGAGATAGAGTTACTTCCCCTGACAGTTTAATATTAAATCTTGCCAAATTGTGTTCACTTCCTGCCATTGTTTACTACATATCTATATTACTTTGTCAGCTCCTGTTTACAACTGTAATTTAGAGGATCGAATTGAATATAGTTGATTGGTAATGAACTGTATAACGATATTGATACAGCATTCTTTACTATGTTGACCTGATAATAAAAATGAACGTTTGCTGTAATTGTTTGAAGTTCTTTTGAACCTATCATTGTCCAGTGTAATTCTTCGTACCACTGTTTATTTTGATGCATTTAGTAAGAAACTGAAGAAAATAAAACATTTTATGAATGTGAGATTTTTCTCCACGGATGAGAATCTAAAGCACGACCTTTGGTTCCTCAATTTTTGTTTGAATTTATTCACACAAAGGTTGATAATCTGAAGGTGAATTATTCAAATATTTAATAAGAAAACAAAAATGAAAAAAGGTAGACTGCGTTTTCTCGCTCGTTTTTCTGCCAGTTGCGTTCCTCTTCGCACGTCTGAAATAACTTCTATCACTTGAAAAGACGATTTTACTGCATCGACTTTATATTTTGGATCAACTCAACTTCATATTGACCCTTTCATTTTAACATTAATTGGAAAACTAGGGTGGGTGGTTGGCAGAATCATTAATGCGTAGCACAAAATACCTTGCGGTATTTGTTCGGGCTCTTAAAGGACTGAGTTCAAATCCTGCCGAGGTCAACTTTGCCTTTCATCCTTTCGGTGTCGGTAAACAAAGTACCAGTCAAGTCTGGTATTCCCTTCCTCCAACATTTCCAGCCTCGTACCTATGTTAGAAAGAATATTAATTGGAAAATTGCGGAAATTGACTCAATTTCCACAGTGAAAGTGTAGTGGACTCGGCCAGTCATTGGACTGGCCCTGTAGTTAGCCACTCCCCTAACCACGAATCAAGTGACCAGCTATGTCGTCACTGATTCCGTCCTCGCGCCAGAGCGTTCATTCTAGAAGCTTCCTCGTGCCAAAAGCGTCCCTTCTAGAAGGTTCGATGTCACCAGGGCATCTACTA
>JAOPJM010000374.1:9301308-9312761 GCA_027124095.1 Muusoctopus leioderma | reverse complement strand
TCGCCCCTGGGCTGTGAAACTAGCCAGTTATTCCGTTATACGAATCAACAATAAATATATATATATATATATATATAGCTATGGTGTGCCATATATATCATAGTATAGGAGGCACAATGTGATTATGTTTACAAAAGATACTTCAATTTCTTTGCTACTGTGTTGCAAATATTCAATGTCAATTACATTTATTTAAGTTTTGCAATGATAGCAAAATTGTATAACAAAATTGGATGTCTCCTAACATGTCACACACACACACACATATACATAGTAATGAATAATATAGGAATAGTAGTGATGCATGATATACAGTGCAGGGAGCATGTTATTGAGATAGTCAGTAAAACTGGTAGGATGGTGATGGCCTGCATTGGCATGAATCTAACAGGAAATATAAAGAAAAGAGGTATTGGTGTGTCATGTGGAGTAAAGACTAACATTTTGGATGGGCTCTCTTGTGAGGTATCCTCCACAAGCAATCTAGACATCCCATATCAAAACTTGCACCGACTCCATAAACAGAAACCTCAAAAGCTTCCTCCAAAGGGACATGACAATCTAGTCTCATGAAGACACAATTATTGCTAATGTTTAGGAAACAAAATTATACCTCACCCTCTCTAGTCTTGGACAACACACAATTAAAACCCTCAAAGTACATACAAATGCTAGGCCTTGCAAACTCTGATGATGTTTCTTCAGAGTATAATATAGTAAAAAAAATGAATCATAAAAACTATCTTTTCTCTTCAGATCCAGGTAATACTTTAGCACTGACCAAACTGCTGACTGTTTACGAAGTCCATGTAAGACCGACAATGGAGTACTGTTCCCAAATCCAGGATGGTGCTGTTGTTATGCACAAAAAACATCCTAGACTGCATCCAAAAGAAGGTGATTTGACTGGTTAGTAAAACCTCATTCACCAACACAAAACAACCTCTGACCTACAGATGTGCTGTCTCTTCACTCTGCCTATTATATTACTACTATAATGAATCCCAATCCTCTTAATTAGGTAGATGTAAACAGCCTCCACTCAAACCCATTCAACACCTGCATCAATCCTCTTCTTATCACCACTACTGTATTTTCACTGCCAAGCCCTGCACTAACCAATATTCCCAATCTTTCCTTTCTACAATGTCAACCCTATGGAATTCCCTCCACATCTATGTTTTTCCTGCAGATGTCAACTTCCAGCATACACCTCTGTTGTTTATATGATAAATATCATAACATATGTCTATATGACAGATATGGTGGTGGTGGGGGGGATGGTGCATGATATACAAAGCAGTGGTATATAATAAATAAAGCAGGGGGTACATAATAGTTAATAGTTTAATAAAATACAACATTTATCTATAACAATGCAGTTCTTAGAGATTGAAATAAAGAATAATTTGTTACATATTAAGACAAAGGCAATGACACAGCATTGTGGTCTTAAGCAAGGCATGCTACTAAGTGAATCACTGTCTAATATGGGACATTTTTCTTCGTTTAATAATTTGGCTTGGAGGAAGGGGCTGTGCCCATGGTCTTTGCAGGTCCTCCAAGACCAGTGAGATCATGCGGTTGATGTTTCTCTTGAACAGCTGCAAGATGACGGCTGCAGGAAAAATATGGGCAGGGAGGGAATTCTTGAAGGCAGACATTCTGGGAAGGAAGGACTGGTGTAGTGCTCGGCATGGGTGTGGACAGGACACAATATGAGTGACTGAGTGAAGGTGGCACAAGACCAACCAGGTCTGAGGAGTAGAGGCTACTGCAGTATCAGTAAAAAAGGCCTAGTGAGGAGACAGCATGTCTGTTGGAAAGAGGACAGGCTGCTCTGGCAAGCAACTTCATGCCAATGAGTTGAGTGGTCTCTTTTTTGATGCAGTCTATGATGTCTGTATGTGTAGCAGCAGCACCACCCTAGATGTGGGAGCGGTATTCCATTGAGGGTTTCGCTTGAACTTTGTTTTGTATAGGGTTAGTAATTGTTGGGAGATGAAGCATTTTCTGGCTCTGAAGTGGAAGACCAGTCTTTGTGATATAGTCATAGCTATTTTGAGGATGTGAGATTGCCAAGAGAGATCATCAGTGATAGCGAGGCCTAACATTTGTAGTCACCTTGAGGATTCTAGTTGCATTCTGTTCATCTTTATGGGAATGGGGTACATTAATGTTTTCTTGATTTGTGCAGTGATTGTGTCTTTGTCATGTGGAAGGAGACAAGATTGGCATGACCTCATTGGAGAATGTAATCGAGGTCTCGGTTCATGGAGTCAGTAGTGTTGCATGTCAACAGTGTTGTGTGTCAGCACTGTCATGTGTCGGCAGTGTTGTGTGCCAGCAGTGTTGTGTGTCGGCAGTGTCTTGTGCTAACAGTGTTGTGTGTCAGCAGTGTTATATGTCAGCAGTGTTGTATGTCGGCAGTGTTGTGTGTCAGCAGTGTTGTGTGTCAGCAGTGTTGTGTGTTGACAGTGTTGTGTGCTAGCAGTGTTGTGTGTCGGCAGTGTTGTGTGTCGGCAGTGTTATATGTCAGCAGTGGAAAGTCAGAAACAGTATATCAGCAGTATTATGTCAGTGGGAATGTCATTGATGGTATGTCTGTAAAGGTGTATCAAGTGACATTTCATTATAATTGAAAATAAAAGATAAAACTTAGAAGTACTTACAGACACTTCAAAAACAGTTGAGCCAAAAAGGGGCCAAACCTTCAACAATTGTATAAAGGACATAATAGCTTGTTGAGGTGAGACATCATTTAGCATTTTATATGCTGCTTGGATTTCTTCCACTTTTACCTGAGGTCGCATATCACGTGGTAGGATCCTCATTACAGAACTATAGAAAATGAGAGAACATTCTAACCAACTTAGCTCCACAGGTGTGAAATTTTAAAAGATATTTAATCAGAATAAAATTAAAACAAATTTTTTATGGCTAACTGACAAAACGTTCTTATTTTGCAGTTAAGTAGTTAGCGGTAGCTATAAAGGTTTACAAAATATTTAAAGAAATACAAAGAATAGGCTGTAAATTAATAATGGTGATAGTAAAGACTACAGATTCTATGATGATGATGATGATAGTGTATCCTGTATTTTTAAAGTATTCAGTCAGATTAGAATTATGACCGAATGATCCTATAAACATGAATACGAGTGAAGTTTAATTAGAGTAACAGTATAATTGTTTAGAACAAGTATATTGAAGTACAATATCTATGAGGTTTAGGTGCTGGACAACAATCCATATGGTCATGAGTTCAAACCTTACTATTGTGCAACTCAGAAAAGCGCATAACTTTGTCTCCGTTTGCCTGTCTGAAAAACATTATTTTGCAGTTAAGTGGTTAATGGTGGCTATAAAATCAATACAAAAAAAACAAAAAAACAACAACATAAAGAACAGGTTGTGAATAAATAATGGTGATGGTAATGACCTACATATATAATGATGATGATGATCACCATCAATACCATATCATCGGTAGGTTTACATCTATTCTCCCATACTTTTAAAATCAAAACACACAGAGACACATGTATTAATGTAAACATATACTGTGAGCCAATGTGGCAGCCTCTGTGAGCCAATGAGGCAGCCTCTACAAGCCAATGTGGTAGCCTCTACAAGTAATGAGGCAGTCTCTACAACCCAATGAGGCAGCCTCTGCAAGCAATGAGACATCATCTACGAGCCAATAAGGCAGCATCTGTGAGCCAATGAGGTAGCCTCAACAAACCAATGAGGCAGCCTCTATGAGCCAATGAGACATCTTCTATGAGCCAATGATGCAGCCTCTATATGAGCCAATGAGGTAGCCTTTACGAGCCAATGAGGCAGTCTCTGTGAGTCAATGAGGCAGTCTCTGTGAGTCAATGAGGCAGTCTCTCTGAGCCAATGAGGCAGTCTCTGTGAGCCAATGAGGCAGTCTCTGTGAGTCAATGAGGCAGTCTCTGTGAGTCAATGAGGCAGTCTCTGTGAGTCAATGAGGCAGTCTCTGTGAGCTGGCCAATGTGGCAACCTCTCTGAGCCAATGAGGTAGCCTCTACAAGCCAATGAGGCAACCTCTATGTGGTTTCTCAACCTTCTAGAAATAGCAGCTGAATCTCCCCAAGGAAGGAAGGACACATTGGATAATATGGCAGATGATACACTATAGCTATACCTGAATAAAGAACACTTTTGATCATCGGCTGACCTGGGGCTAAACAACAATGGTATGTGTATGTATGTTTGAGGAAAAGAAAGAGAAAGAGAGTACGGAGGACAAGTTTAAAAAATAAAAACAACATTAAAAATAAAAGATTTACCTATAATCAGTCTCCCCTCTTTTGATGTCTTCATTTTCAGACTGCAGTTTTAAAGCACAAAGTCGAACCTATGGAGTAAAAAGAAAAGGTGAAGCTGTTATCTTTGAAACCATGAGTAATGTCTACTTGAATCCAGCACTGCATACACAGGGGAGATAACTGAAACTGTTTCACTGAAATAATGATATCTTACATAGATTCAAAGCTAACTTTTGTAAGGGAAGGCTTTACTTGACTGAATCCACTCCAGTATATTACTGGTGTTTTATTGGCTGCATAATGATGAAAATCAAAGTGGATTGGCAGCAAGCAGTGGATTGGCAGATTTGCTAGAGCGTCGGACAAGATTCCCTGTAGTATTTAGTTATGGTCATTTACGTTCTGAGTTCAAGTCCTGCGGAGGTCAATTTTGCCTTTTCTCCTTCTGGAGTCGATAGAATAAAGTACCAGTCAAGTTCTGGAGCTATTTAATATTCCTAAAGTGAAAGATGCAAACTATCTCAAACAGAGGAGTTCCTTTCCATACAACTCAGGTAAATTTTGAAAATGAAAAGAATTTAAAAGAAAAAAAAAACAATCACTAATATTCAGTAAACAATAGAGAAAGAGTTCACTGCAAGACAATACATACTGCATCTTGTGAAGAAATAGGAATTCTTTGTTCAAATACATCTTCTACAAGTTGGTGGAAAACCAGATCACATTCCACAGCATCGTTGATATTTGTATAGGGATCAATAAACAATCTTTTCTGAAGGAAAGAAACACAAAATACATGAACAGAAATGGAATATAATTTTGAAACAATTTTTAGCAACACTCATCTATGTAAGTCTATTTAATCTTATCTAAAACAGTTGGGGTGAATGTAGGCCAAGAACAACTTAACAATAGAATAGCAGTGTCTGCTATGATGTGACCTTGAAGTAATATGAATTTGAATTTCTTAAAAATATCTGTACACACGCACGCACGCACACACACACACACACACACATGCACATGTGCACACACACACACACACTTTTCACTGTTGCTGCCACTGTAAACGAAAGGCAGAGTTACTTTGGTTTAGCATCATGCAATGACATGTAATAACATAAAATATCAAAATAAATAAAAAATAAGTAACCAACCTTGAACACTAATTTGGGGTCTCTGCTAGCACTAGTTTTGATAAGTCGTTCCCATTTACTGACAGTGTCCGAAAGCCGCTCTTCTGAAGACATATTTCGTTCTGGTAAGATAACAAATATCATATAAGAGTTGATAGACATCTTCTCATTTAAGTAGGATGCCAGTCTATTGCAGGTTTTGTCTATGAAATGATTTTAATTCAGCACTATGAACTAACAAAACATCCATCTATTATCCAGTGTCCCTGTTGTTTAAAGCTGTGAATTGTACCTTAGCAAGGTACTTATTTATAGCTAATTGGGCTGGGTTACTAAGGATTAAGTGTCTCTGACAGGTACATAGTACAGTACTGGTGAAAAGATATGAACTACCGTCACTAATTTCCTCAGGTACCCCTGTTTTACTATATCAATTACTTGGCTGGTAGATAGGCCTATCTACCAGCCAAGTATGCTATCACTCAGGTAGATGTGGCTCTAATTCTATTCCACTTCTACTCTAAAATATAACTTCTACTTGAATCTAATTCATTAATGAAGTTTATTATATGCATTTTGTCAAAGTACACTGGTTGAACAGCTTCCATATGTTACTATGGTTTGTTTCACAGCTTGTGTTACATAACCTGTCACACAGATTCTATGTAATATGATCTGTTATTCAGTTTCTGTGTCATTGTATTATAAAGAGGTGAAGGCAACAGGAACGCAGTCCAGTCAATTTCCCATTAAATATCTAATTAAAAGAGATGTCCCAATGGGTTATGAGATATTTTCTCAACATTTCACAAGTCTGAAGATAGGCACCAGCCTCAAGTGTGAGAAATAAAACATGTTAGTCTATAAGAAGCAAATATAACATAACACATATGAGATAAAACTACTGTTGCTAATGATAATGATGATGATGATGATGACAATGAAGATGATGATGATGATGACAATGAAGATGATGATGATGATGATGATGAAGATGATGATGATGATGACAAGAGATCTACTTTAAATATTATAAAAATTGTTAATGGATGAAAATACTCCAAATTGCTTACCTGTTGTGCCAATATATTCATAAAGTGCAAAACATTCAGCATCAGACCGCATACCAATTTTAGCTTTTACTGTTTTTATTATCTTTAAATAAATAGAAATGAAAGTTTTAAGGATTCCAGCCTTGAAATATACATCAAGAAATATAAAAATTGAGGCCAATACAAATAATACATATAGTAAATATATAGTTTACAAACAATTATGTGAGACTATTGTCTTTTTTGAGTGGTAGTCTTTTAATATATTTAGATATCAAGTTGCAAAACTTTTGCTATCTGCCTTTCGATTATCCATCCGTCAGTTTCGATGATGAGTTGATCAAATGAACTACCTACTCATTGTATTAGTAAGTGGCTGAGTATTCCACAGACACATGCACCCTTAAGGCAAAATCCTCTGGCAAAATCAGTGTGACAAAGCTAGCCCTGTGAATTATAGGTATAGTCCATTCGATAGGCTTCCATACAGTTTCTGTCTACCCAATTTCACTCCTAATGCTTAGGCTGACCTGAGACTATGGTAAAAGACACTTGTTCAAGATAACCCACAGTGGGATTGAACTCAGGACCTAATGATTATAAAGTAATCTTTTTAACCATTCAGTCATGCCTGTGCAGCTATAACAACACTTAAGACAACATTAAGTACTAAATGTAGTCAAACTTTGGCTTGTATTTCACATTTAGCTCTCTGACATTTTCACTAAAGTATGATAAACAGATAATTGCTTAATTTTCCTAATTACATCAATAAACAAGTAATTCTTTCTAATTACATCTATAAACAGGAAAGTGCCACTCCAAAATATAATCAAAGCAAGATTTGAGTTTAGTACTGCAAATTAACAAAATACTTTTAAATTATGCATAGATCCTGCAATCATAGCAGCAGCCTTCACTGACTTACAGAACCTATCCTACTTACAGCTAAGCAAACTGCACCATATGTAAGTCAAATATCTCGACCATGGGTCTCAACACTGCCCTTACAATGAAATACTAACTATAAACCTTTCAGACATGTATAGTATCTATAACACTTTTGCATCTTATGTAATATAGCAGTTATATAAGAAAAAACCTTTTAAATTTAAAAATAATCTTCATACATCAAACAGTTATAAATGAAAACAAATATATAACATTTTTTCAAGTCTTTCAGTTCTTAAAAATCTGAAAGTTATTGGTTGTGTGTTGTTAAGCAACTCTAATTACTTCTGCATTAAGCACTAATTTCTAAAGTCTTTCAAGTGGGAATCATCTTACTTATATGCTAGATCTTAGAGCCAACAAGAAGACAGGCCAGCCCTGGTTAGAAACACCAATCAAGTGGTCCAGTTGATTCACAATTTCCATGCTATAGATCTGCTGAAACAGAGGTCACACAACAACAGAAAGTGTAAAATTAAATCCCAGTTGAAATCAGAGAATGAAATCACATTTTTCTCCCAAGTCAAATGATTTAGTATTCTATACTCTGATAAGCTAAGATAATAGCTGAAGTAGTAACATTTTTCTGAACACAAACAGTTACTCACTTCTCCACAAGTGGCGGCTGAATCAAATTCTACCATTCTTTGTTCTCCATTAAGAAAGTATATACGTTCGGCAATTGGTTTCCTGAGTTAAGAAAAAGAAAGAAAAACATTATTTTTGTGAATACAAAGACATTTTAAATATACTAGAACATTTTGTTTTGAGATATGGAAATTTATTGAAATAAACAAACAAATTCTACATTTTCTGCTGAAGAATTTGTCTCACCTACGCCCCATGGAGGGGATAGCAAAATCAGTATTATATATTTGTTATCCTTTTCCTGCTGTACAGGTATGGGTTTCACAGGAGAAGTCCTTAATACTATTCTCTAGACTACAGTTCTGTAGGAGAGTGATTAAAATTATATTCATTACCTTCTTTAGGTATCATCTGAAGTGAAATGTGATGGTAGATGTATCCTTTATTCATATCAAATATTCTTATATAATTATGCATGTATTATGTACACCAGTCCATTTATATGTTAATATATAGTATTGTACAGATTGGATTAGATTGATTTGTAATATTTGTGATTGTAGCAAACAAACCATTATCCTTACTGTTGTTATTATTATTAAAATTACTATTTTTCAGCTCTTGTGTGTGTGTTATAATGTTTATAACCAAATTTGGATATTGTCATTTTTCAATCAACATACAAAGATGCAGTTATATTTATCCCCAAGGTATTACAGCAACTTGACTGAAAAACACTGCACTAGAGTACTGAATCAAACAATAAACAAGATCTGATGTATTTTTTAATTCTCTGAAAGCTTCTTAGAACAAGTAGCTTTCATAATATTTTTGTATGTATATTTGATCACAAATCATGCTTCTCGAACATTTGTAGGTTTTGCCCTTTATAATTATATATTTATTTTACATACCTCACAGCTATACGGTATTACACTTCAGAAAGCAACCTTTTATTGACAAAAAAAGGAAAATATTTTGAAAATGTGTTCTAGCCTGTCCTAGATATCAACTTTTCTACTACATTATCTGTGCTTCGTCTACTCTGGAATTATGTTGTCATAGTATCAGAAGTTGAGCATCAGTTAAAGAGAGTTCACTGACCTTTGTGCAATGCAGTATATTTCTTTGCAAGAGGGTGGCAGTTTCCGAACTTTCTTTTCAAGGGTCCTTGTAAGAGACTGTAAAGTAGAAAAGAAAAGTTTAGCTACACAGACTCAGTGTATCATGATTCAAGGAAAATAAACAAGTAAAGAACATTTTGGTGGCATTTCAAATGTAAAATTGTGTTGTATTACCATAGATGCTTATATAGATATGGTTTGCTCTATTAGTCTCTGCCTATGTTAATAGGTGCAGACTAATGAATTAGGCAGGAATATGGTCATTAAAGTATACTTAGCTACTGAAGTAAAAATGAACAATTAAAGCAGACATGGATACTAAAATACACATGCATACTAAATTGATGCAGACACTAAAAAGAAACATAAACACTAAAATAGATAGAAGTGCTATAGTTGACTTAGACATGACATAGACATGGACACAGAAGTAGGGATGGACCCTACAGATGATTGATTACATGGAAACTAAAAGGGGGAAAGACTATTAAAGCACAAAAGACTGCAAAATTAGACATCATTGGATGAGATATGAGAAGAAATATGATGACATAACTTAAATAGACATGTAAAATCCCAAATTGGAGGGAAATGATGAGGGTCTACCCCAGCAACACTTAAACCAAGAGGAAGTGTGGTTGTTAAAATAAATGTAGTTTCTGTGAGGAAAGGAAAATGTCCAATGTTTCGTCTCAAGCCCTTTATCGAGAAAGAGAAGAGAGAGTTCCGTGTGCTATACAGAAATACATTTTAACTATAGCACATGGAATTCTCTCTTCCTTGATGAAGGACCTGAACCAAAACGTCCAAACTTTCCCTTTCCTTATGATAACTACATTTATTTCAAGAGAAAGTGTGGACTTCCTCTTGAAATAGGTATATAAATGGGGAATAGGAACTAAAGTAGCCATGATTGCAGAAGTATGCATAGCAAAATATACAACAACTAAAGTAGACTGGGAGAGAAGAAATATTAACAAAAATTAGACATAGACACAAAATTGAACAAAAGTATCGGGGATGGATACTAATATAGGTATGAATAACTAAAGTAGACATGGACATGTTGATTGCAAAAGCAGACACAGACAAGAAGATAGGAGATAAAGAAACATGAATTCTAAATTAGACATTTCTTTTTTTAATGGTTTGGTCAGGGGTGAAAGAGCAGTGTCTATGATCCTTTTCAGGGCCTCTGAGACTAGTGAGAGGAAGTTATCCTCAGACTGGAGACCTGGCCTGAATGCTTGCAAGAGAGTGGACAATATTAAGGGCACCCAGACCAGATGATGGTGTTAAACTAGGCAATGGATGATGATGATGATGATGATGAATAAAAAAAATGTAAATATATGACAATAAATAATAGACATAGACAGTACAGTAGACATATTCTAAGAAAATAGACAAGGTCGACTAAAGTAGACATGGGTGCATTACTAGACTAAATAGAGGATACTTACTTTATATGCGAGTCGAGCAAACTTGCCTTCATCTGTGGACGTATCCATGCAACACTTACGCAAATGTACTTGCAAATATTTCTGAATCACGATGTTGTTAGGACTCAGGGTGCTTGTCAATATTGACAAGATTTGCCAGTTGCGGCGATTTACGTTGCTATTAGGTTCTGTAGAAAATGATATATATATATATATATATATATAGACAGATAGATATATAAATATAGATATAAACACATAAGTCGGAACAAGAGGAAGTAAAGATACTGAAAGTAGAGTGATATAATTTATTGGAAGTGGAAACTTCACAAATTGTTACTGCGAATCAGCTGTTTAGAGAATCATAATTGCAAAGTAAGGATTTCAAAGCATGTGTTCAGAAATCTAACATCTCAGAGTGTTCATTCACTCCATTAGCATCGTGAAATAAAATTATTAATTTCTGACTTAAGCAGAGCTTACAGTGTAGATTCAAATGAAAACTACCAACATCATCATCATTTTACGTCTGTTTTCCATGCTGGCATGGGTTGGACGGGTGATTTCAGCCCATGTCGGTTGTATATGGAGTCACTTCTCTCCTAGGTGAGTCGGGGGACCACGTCTCACACATATTTCGTTTGGCTAGGTTTCTACAGCTGGATGCCCTTCCTATCTATCGCCAACCACATTACAGAGTGTACTGGGTGCATTTATGGTGGCACCAACACTAGGGAGGTTGTCATGTCCATGACAAGATTGTAGTGAGAATATACACATCGTTAATGCCTTTGTTAAATATATACACACCACATACATACACACAATTCCTTGTATAATATTAATATATGTTTTGTTAAGCAAA
>JAOPJM010000374.1:9169906-9181759 GCA_027124095.1 Muusoctopus leioderma | reverse complement strand
GAGAGAAAGGGAAGAGAGAGGGTGGATAGAGGAGGGAGATAGAGAGGGGAAAGTGGGGGGGGGGGCGAAAGAGAAGAGAAGAGAGAGAGAGAGAGAGAAGAGAAGAGAGAGAGAGAGAGAAGAGAAGAGAGAGAGAGGAGAGAAGAGAGAGAGACAAGAGAGAGAGGAGAGAAGAGAGAGAGACAAGAGAGAGAGACAAGAGAAGAGAGAGAGACAAGAGAAGAGAGAGATAAATAAGTAGCATGTAAGAGTAAAGAGAAAGAGGATGAAAAGTAAATGAAAGACAAGGAAATGAAAGACAAGGCTAGAGAGGTAATGAAATTCTACTTACTGTGAATCATAGTTGCTAGAAAATGTCTGAAGAATCTAACTCCTATCAAAGACTTTCGTATGTAAATATGTACACACACACACACACACACACACACACACACACACACATAGATAACTGAAACAACAATATATTTGATATATATCTATATATGAATGATATTCAGAGTTACATCAAAGTAGAAAAGAGTCTTTGAGTTATCTTGCTAGCAGTCATACTCATTTTAACTTTAATCTTCCAAATAAATACAATTCTATATTATATATAGGAATGACTGAGGAAAAATACCCATAGACGCCTGTTATCTGAAAAATGAATAGTGAAGTGTGCACTAGCATACTTGATGTAGTTAGCCAAGCAATTTCAATTTTAATTACACCAATAGTGTTGAGGAAAAAAATCATTATCTAAATAACTAATTCTGAGCAAGAAAGGCAGGGGAGATAACGCTGAAATTTTCAATTAATTAAATATAGAATGCAGTGGGGAGTGAGTCTGATCTTTGGCAGTACGGTGACAACTCTGGACATGTTTCTGTCATATTAGACCTCATCAGCAAATCATAGACTAAACGTTACTGCAAGATCTTAGAATGACTAGAGAAGATATAGGTTTGATGTGAAAGAACACTGAATGGTGTGATATCTTAAAAGAATAACTGGGGAATGATCCAGGGATGCCTGCTGCATGAAAAGTTAATAGTAAAGTGAGCACTAACTACATCAGGTATGTTAGCGACCACATTACTATATCAGGATTAAACACTTATTTACACCCATTTGTTTTGACAAGGTATGAGTTTATAGATCTATAGATATTTCAAAGTCATAAAAGGAACTGAATCTAAAAAAATAATACACACAAACACACACACACAACAAGTCCCAAACAAAACTTTTCAGCAACCCAGGTTCAATTCCTGGCTGTATCTAGTTCACTTACACTACTAATACCTTTAGTAAGGCATGAATGTCACAACTCCAATCCCCTCCCATAACCTGAAGTCAATAGGCCTGATCACCCTTTGATGGATATGCCTGATGAGAAAAGGTCAAGCATTGACTCTAACTATCACATTATATATGTGTGTGAGAGAGAGAGAGAGGGAAAGAGAGAGAGAGAGAGCACCACTGCACATGTAATTTATGTGTAGGATTTTCTTAATACATGTTTGGTTAAACAAATGACTAAAATGTCTGTTATGCAATACTCTAAGCTGTTCATTTTCTCTGGTGATGTGTCTTAACAGTAGACTGTGAATGTATATGTGGGCAAGTGGATAAACATAGGGATGGCAACAACTACTCAAGCCAGATCTATACTACTTACATCACAGACAGAAATTATAGAAGCCAGAGCAAGGCTGCATTAAGCATCTGTGAAAATGTAACACTTGTGAGATTAACTTAACGTGGTTAACATATTGCTTGCTGAAAGATGCATATGTTATCTCAGAATTCAAAAGGAACCTACAGCAGGTAGAAAACAGTTAAAAAAAAAACTAATGTTCTTTTAGGAGACTTCAATTTCATGAAAGTGAAATGACAAAAGGTAACATTTTATGATATTTCACAGCACGACCCTAAAACAAATAGATTTTTTTTTTTCTGCAATCACACATCGAAACATTTTAGCAAGCAACATGCGATAATAATCCTTATATCTTGAGGTTTGCAGCAGTCACAGGGTTTCACAGAGAAGAAAAGAGTTCATGTTGATTTACAGCTATTATTCACAAAATAAAATAAGTATTCTGAAAGTGAAAAAGCTGTGCTTGTAAAATAGTTTGAGAGAAGTAGCATTTTTAATGTTGCTAAGTGTAGAGAGAAAAATTTATTTTGTAGAGCTAGTAACAAATAAAATAGAAAAAAAAATTGATTCCTTACTTTTTTTCGCAATACACCTACGCCAGTACTTCTGTATAATTGTAGCCGTGCCACTCAGATACAGCTGCCGTCGATCTTCCAAAGGTTCAAACACAGAATTACGTAAAAATACCTAAGAGAAGGGGAAAATAGAGAAAAGGAAAAAAATGTGACAATTCAGAGAAATTGATCAGTTTTTAGATGCATTATGGACCATAAAAGATAGCAAATTGTGATAAAAGAACTTCAGTATGCAGAACCCAAGAATTACAGACTGATATGTTTTACATGTTTTCCAGCAGTATTAAGAGTTTATAAAGAATGAAACTAGTTTCATTAGATCAATCTATAAAGCTGCTCTTTGTTGTTTGTAGTACTGCTCAAGCATTCCATAAACAGTACAATTTGCAGTATTGCCAAAACAGAATATCTTAAATGTAAGGCATGAATAAAATTAATGATAGTAATAACAATTTCTTACATAGGCACAGGGCCAAAAGGTTGGGGAAGGAACAGTCAATTATATCGACCTACTTGACTAGTACTTTATTTTATCGATCCTGTTCTATCCCTTTATATCCAGTAACTTCACAGTTAGACAAACAGAGATCATTAAAATAAGTACGAGACTGAAATAAATACTTAGGTCAATATGATAGACTAAACTCTTAAATGTAGTGCCCCAACATAGCCGCCATCCAATGACTGAAACCAATAAAATAACAAAAGAATATATATATTCTTTTATTCTTATTACTGGTTTCAGTCATTGGACTATGGCTATGCTGAGGCACCACCTTCAAGGGTTTAGTCAATTGTATTTGATTTTGAAAGGTAAGTAGCAGTTGTATACTAAATATTATTCAATTCATCATAGACCTACTCAACAAATTTGTGGACTTGTAACAATGTCAAAAAAAATAACTCAATGTTGTAACTATTACACTACCTTTGGTGGACAAATGACACCAATCAGAAATAAAGGTGTGATTAAATAAATATTGAAATAAATAAGTGAATAAACAAAAAGGCAGTAAAATGTCCCTGTCTGCAAGTGAAGTCAGTTCTTGGAGAGCAGTTTCATAAAACTTGCATAAAATAATTTTGTTATGTTCATTACTGTGAGGGGATTTCATTTAAGATGTAAGCGAAGGCATTTCATCTGTGATCAAAAGCATTCCAGCTGTGACCATCCCATTTTTTAGGGGTATGTATGACTGATGTGTCCTTTCCTTATTTAAGATGGTAGGGTGTGATTTGAAGGTGATTTAGCTGCTATTTCTAGAGGGTTGAGTGACCACATAAGAGGCTCCATCGATGGCATTTTTTTTTTTAACTGCTTCGTCTGGAGGGAAAGCAGTGCCCATCACCCTTTTTTCAGGGCCTCCGAGACTGGTGGGAAGGAAGAAGGAAGGTATCCTCAGACCAGAGACCCAGCCCGAATGCTTGCAACAAAGTTGACTCCACTAAAGGTACCCGAGGGTGGGGAAACATGAAACTCAAGTGTTTCCTTATTCTCTAATCCAGCGTTTTTCAAACTTATTTTGCTGCGACTCACTGCAAGAACTGTATTTTGTATTGCGACCCAGTATACCTATGTGTCGCTCTCACTTGCATATTTTTGTGCATTTGTTTCTGTTTGTCGCGACCCATTTTATTTATTTTGCAACCCACTAAAGGGTCGGGACCCGCAGTTTGAAAAACCCTGCTCTAATCCATATAAGGAAGCAGTTCATCAAAAATGTAGATTTTACAGGAAACAATCTTCTTTATTTCCTCATCCTTCTCATTTTGTTATGTTTTCCTTGGAATTTTCCCTAATTTCATTAGATGTAATTTAATTTTACACAATTTCATGAAAAATATTTTTACACAATCCCATATAATATAATGTCATACATCTCTATAAAATGTAAAATACAATAATTTCCCACATGAAAAAAAAAAAATGAAAAAAATGAATCTTTGGGAATCTCCTGGTAAGAACCATAAAGAAAAGACTGAATAAGTAAAATTAACAAATAAATAAGAGAATTAGTAAACAAAGGAATGGAAGAAAATAATTTTGAATAATAATATAAAATAATGGAGTAAAAATAGAATTAATGAATAAAATAAAATAAAATAAAGAATATAAATAAAATATAAATTAATAAATGAAAATAAAACAACAAAAGAAAAAAGAACAGTTGCAACTTTCATTTAGAATGTAAATGTTGTAGTTGTTGTTTAGCCCAAGGTCAGTTCTGATCAAGCTGACCTATGGTGAAAGGTGTTGCAGTACTGACCATTCTGTCATTTTAAGTAATGTAATACTACATAATCCAATGTGAACTAGGGTGTTATTTGAGAGTGATTTGGCTGGTATTTGTAGCAGGTTGAACAACCACATAGAGGCTTCTTCATTGGCTCATGAGTGTAATATGTAGAAGCACATGGTAAGGTGGTGAAGGAGTTCTGTTCTGAACTGTCTTGAAGTTCTGTTCTGAAGGACGGCAAAGCAGGCATCACAAACAGCTGAAATCAGAACCAGGAATCAAACAAAATGGTGACACTAACTGATATAATTTGAAACCCTGGTTTGATGTAGAATAGTAAAGAAGTTAAGTGGTCCTTCTCTGGTCACAGCAGAAAAACTTGAACACAATACTGTAAGCTAAAGAAAAACCTGTTTATCATAAAGTGTTACTACATTTTACAATGGTGTGTAGGACATAAGAAAGAGTAAAAAAAGTATTTTTTTTTAATGGTTTAGTCAGGAGAAGCGTCATGACTTTCACAGATCAATATAGTTGATACTCAGCTTGAACAGCTGGAAGACAACATCTGCAGGAAAAATGTGGATGGGGAGGAAATTTCAGAGGGTTGATGCTCTGGGGAGGAAGGATTGCATGAAGTGGTTTTAAAGTGGCAATTGTGAGGGTTGGGACAGATTAGGAGT
Source organism: Muusoctopus leioderma (assembly GCA_027124095.1). Classification (NCBI taxonomy): domain Eukaryota; kingdom Metazoa; phylum Mollusca; class Cephalopoda; order Octopoda; family Octopodidae; genus Muusoctopus; species Muusoctopus leioderma. Next base: position 9,176,622 of record JAOPJM010000374.1, on the reverse strand, counting down.
GACAAGAGGAGAAATGGCAGATGTGTTGGGTGGGCCTGGGTTGAGGTACTATGTAACTAGTTACTTCAGAAGAGCAGCAGGTGTTGTAGTATCAGTATATTAGGTAGAGAGAGGAAACAGCATGTCTGTGAGTTAGTGACTGAAACATATTAGTGAGTGAGAGTTTCCAATCAGTTAGAGGTCCTTTGTTTAGATGTGGTCCAGGGAGTTTCAGTGTGTAGCAACAGTACCATCCCAGATATGTGAGCAGTACTCAGTTTTGGTCTTACTTGAGTTTTGTACAGAGTCAGCAACTGATCATGGTTGAAGTATTTTCTGGCCCTGAAGACGAAGACTAGTCCCCTGAAGAGGATTAGCCTTCCTCTTCATTTTTAGCAGTGTTATAATATGTGGGGGTTGCCAGGAAAGATCATCTTGATCATAGACAGAGAACAAACCAGTGATGGAAGAGAAACCTATAGACAGTCAGTAGGCTATGCCTACCACATGTAGAAGTAGTGCAGACATCAACAGATGAGAATCTAAGTCTGGGGCTATCTGAAGGTGACAGTGTGCATTGTGATGACAATGCTGGGCAAGCAAAGTCAAAGAAGTGGGCTACAGTTGACATTGTGGAGTTGAGACAGCAACTGAAGATGAGGGTGAAAAGCGGATTTCTAAGAGAAAGAAAAAGAACAAGTGGAGAAGAAGAGGAAGGTAGGGAAAGCACTGGAGGAGGGGGAAGGATGAGGAAGGTGTCAATGGAAGGCGACAAGAAAGAGGAGAAAGAGAGAGGGTAGAGGTGGAGAGAGAAAAGGAAGATGAGAAGTTGGAAGTGAAAGAGGGGGAGAAATAGAAGGGGACAAGAAAGCAATGAAATAGGAGACAGGGAGGAAGAGGGAAAAGATGATGGAGGAGTACATGAGGAAGAATAGATGGAGATGAGGGAGAGGAGGACAAGGTGGAGGGGCAGGAAAAGAAAACTTTAATATAGAATGAAGTGGTAAATATCAAATCTAAGGCAATATCTAATCTAGAAATAATCCTCTTGAGGGTTCAACTCCCATAAAACATAGCAATAAATATTAAATATCCAGTTTTACTATTATTTATAAAAATGATACTAAAATTATGGTGATAAAGTAAGATACAGTAAGAAAGTATTTAACACCCAGACCTAAAACCTTTATTCAGTTGTCTGCCATAGAATCATCAAAGAGTCTGAAGTAACAAGAATAAACCAATTTCTTTTCCAATGGGAAGTAATAAAAAGGAAAAAAAGAATATGAATAATTAATTAAAGGAAGTTTTGGAAACTTTTTATTCTACATTCCTTCAATCAATAAATCAGATGTTTTTACATGGATGATCAGAACTGGGAAAAAAGCAAAATAAATAAGTAAAAGAATAAATGAAAAGAGATAGTGCCATTACATGGTAAAATATTGATGTTGGTTTTGAAAAAGAATAAAAGTACTTCAAGTAAAAACCACTCCAACTTTTAATATCTCATCAAATATTTTTATTCCTGTAGCAACAAGTTTCTAAATATTAACAGATTCTAAATACTCATTTCCAATTTGCCATCTACCAATCAAAGTGCCATCATAAGCAACAGTTTGGCAATACTTCTAACTCCATAGAGTGCCAGATGGTAAACTAAAGAACTAATTAAAACTGTTAATCTAGAAATACTGGAATACTGACATAAATTGTGACGCTTGGGAAATAAAGCAAAATTCACATGAATATGGAAAAAATTATTTCTTACACTGGTACAAGGTCACAGAATGTTAAGTTGTTTTTTCTGGCTTAGTCAGGAGAATGGGTTGTACCCCTGACCTTTCTAGGCCACCCGAGACTGGTAAGATTGATGAGTTTACATTCAACTTTAGCATCTAAAAGTTGACATCTGAAGAGAAAATGTGGATGGGAAAAGAATTCCAGGGTGTTAACATTCTGGAGAAGAAGGTCTAGGACAGGATGTGTGGCTTGCATGTTAGTAGGAGGTGATAAATAGGATCCAATTTGGACTGAAATCCATTAATGTTTGAAAAAAGGAGGGAGAATTGGCCAGTGGGTTTATCAGATATCATGTTTTAGTTCATTGTTTATGTTGTTCATATAGTAGATTTTGTAAAGGAGAAGGAAGAGGAAACCACTACTCATGACTTGCTGCTAACTATTACTTCAATCCGAAGCCTAGCTAGATGTCAATGGCCATGAGTGAGCCTCATGAAATCTTGTGCTCAATGGAGCACCAGTCATGAACTGGGGTGAAGAGGATACAGGATTACATGCAAGCTGTTAGATCAGTCTCCCAAGGCATTCCCCTAACAGAAGGAGAGCTTCGACTAGGAGACTTTTCCAACTGTACACTCTGACAAGCAGTGGTACTGTGTAGATAAAAGATAGTCAATAGGTCAAGAGATTGCATTATCACTAAACCAGAAAGCCTGATCCGATTACTGACAACTGAGTGAACTTTTCTATAAGTACCTAAGTGCCAGGTGGAAGGGTTGAATTGAGCATGTTGGGACTCCCTCCCTTGCAAAAAAAGGGTTATAGTGTTTTATTGTAGTACCAGCACTAGAGGGGTTATCCTGCTGGGCTCAGAGCTCCCTGAGCCCTGGACTTTTTTTTTAAAATTTGGACTGAGCCTGGCTCCCTAATGGGTTGCCTTTGCAGTGACTGTAGATGTGGAATCTCTCCTGAGGTTTGAGGTAATGGCAAGTAGGTTATTGATATATAGGAGGAAGAGTATGGGTACAAAACCGAACCTTGGGGTACACCAAAGTTAATAGAGGGAGGGTCAGAAAGAGCTCCATCAGCACATGCTGTGATGGTGCAATCTATTAGTTGATTGTAAGTTTCGACCAGAAAAGTAGAAATTCAGAGATTAGGGAGAGTGAAGGGGAAAATTAAACAGAAGTATGTAGATGGAGAAATTATATATGGATGAGAGTGAGCAAGACAGTGGGAGAGGGGAAGAAACAGAAATAGCGGAGGAGTTGGTGAAAGGTAATAGTCAATTGAATAAAGTCAAAAACATTACAGGTAATTTAGTAACTGCATAGAGATGAACGGCGAAGTCAGCTCCACTGGGATTTGAGTTCGGGAGATGAAGCACTGGGTGTAGTGGTTCATGAAGGACTTGAGGAGGCGGACACATTATGAGTGACAAGAGGAATAGAGATGAGTAAGTTAGCAGTGCATGAGTGAAGAAGCAGAGGCCACTGTAGTAGCACTAAGAAAGGCAGAGTGAGCAGACATCATGTCCGTGGGTCAGAGATTGGAGTGTGTTGGTGAGCGACTTCATGACAATCAACTGAGTAGCTATACTTTGGGTGAAGTCTAAGATGTCTGTATGTGTAGCAGTAGCAACATCCCAAATATGGGAGCAGTACTCCATTGTGTGTCTCACCTGAACTTTGAGTAGGGCTAGTAGTTGTTGGATGGGGCTGAAGTATTTTCTAGTCGAAGAGGAAGGTCAGTCGTTGTGATACAGTTTTGGCTATGTTGAGCATGGAGGTACAAATGCTAGGCCTTACCATCACTGATGATTTCTCCTGGTGATGACCAGGAGAGATCTTCAGGGATGGTAAGGCCTAGCATCTGTACCAACCTTGAAGGTTCTAGTTGCGTGTTGTTCATGATAGGGTGGGGGGTGATCATGTTTTCTTGATATGTGCAGTGATTGTGTCTTCATGCTTTTAAAAGGGACAAGATTGGTATAACCCCATTGGAGGATATTTTTGATGTCTCTGTTCATGGAGTCAGTGCAGGCTTGGCATGAGATGTTCAGTTTGCATGTGGATGTTACTTGGGTATACAAAGTTAGGGAAGAATGAAGGGTAATTATCATCTGAGTAGAAATGGGTATTGTTTGAGGTAATGGCAGGTAGGTTATTGATATATAGGAGGAAGAGTATGGGTACAAAACCGAACCTTGGGGTACACCAAAGTTAATAGAGGGAGGGTCAGAAAGAGCTCCATCAGCACATGCTGTGATGGTGCAATCTGACATGAAGCCACTGATCCAAGAGACGACAGATGGATGGAGTCCATAGGCAGACAGTTTTGCAAGAGGATTCACATGGGAAACACAACTGAATGCTTTGTTGATGTCGAATGCAACCAACAGCACTGTTTTCACTAAATATTTTGAGTGCGAAGGCCAATTGGTGTGTAACATAGGAGGATAGGTCTCCAGTAAATCTGGCTTTATGCAAGCCTTACTGGTGGTCATTAAGGAGGGAAAGAGATTCAAGATGTCGAAGAAGGTGATTGTAAATGACTGTTTCCATCAACTTGGAGATGTTGGAATTGAGTGTGATATGACGATAGTTGGCAGGGTCAGAGGGGTTGTGCTTCTTAGAAAGGGGAACCACTGTTGAATGTTTCCAAAGATTGGGATATATCCCAGGGAAGAGAGACAGAGATTGAAGAGTTTGTCAAGGATAGGGGCTAACTTTGGGGTATGTTGTTTGAGGGTAATGGAAGGGACATTATCAGAGGTGGTAGCCTTGTTGGTTTGAAGCAACGGGAGGTGTTTTTGCACTTAGTGTGTATGAACTGCTGCAGCTATGAGTGAACCACTTGGAGGACTTGGGGCTGTGAGCTTTGGGTGTGTATGGTATATATTGTGACATGCTTAAAGGGATGCTTTTTCCCTCACCCGCCTAGCTGTTTCTGATAGGTCGGTAGTGAAGTATATGTGCTGCCAGTGATAGTACAAAACTGGCCAAGCTCCAACAAGTCAGCTGACTTTAAGTGCCATAGAGTCCGGGTGGTGGTGGTGGTGGTGTTGGGTGGGTAGTCGCATTAAGGCAGTGGTTGGATGACCCGATAGGTGCAGAGACATTGATGTTTCAGTAGATGTTAGGCTCAGAGGTAAGAAAGATGAAATGTGTTTGGAGTGTCTATGTGTCAGTCAGGGATGCATGTAGGGGATGAAACTGATTGATGTAGAGAGTTGAGGATTACGAAGTATTCAGTTTCTGCAACAGTGGCATCAGTAAGGGAAGAGTGTGCAAGGATGATGACACCAGAGAGGAGTGAAGTGTAATAGGTGTCCTTGATACAGGAAGAGATATGGTCAAAAAGTTGTTGGTATTTGGATGAGTTTGGAGAGTAGTAAAGGAAGCAGATATATTTAGAGAACTGTGGGAGGGAGACTTTGAGCCAGTGTAACTGGAAGTCTTTGTTGACTGAGTGAGAGCAGTGAGTGACGGGAAGAATGGAATCTGCATATGTGTAGACATCACCTTTCAGAGTGAAGTGTGAGTATAGAGTGTAGCCTGGACAGCAGGGATAGACAATATATAAAGGGTGAGAGATTTGCGTCTCAAAGAGGAAAAGGATATGTAGTTTGTGTGTTAGACCCAACACATCACCTCTTACTAAGAGGTGATGTATACGGTCAAGGTTAGATCGGAGTCCACACATATTAGAGAAGATGAAGGAGAATTGTCTAGCAGGTTTAGTATTATTTTTTGGTATCTAGGGAAGTGTAGAGGGTGTTGGTGTCAGTACACCATAAGGTCACTGCATTGTATCACACTACACTATATTTCGATATTTAGCTATATGATCTAACAAGGGAAGCCTCTATGCAATCACTTGATTTACTAGAAATAGCAGCCTAATCTCCCTCAAATCATACCCTAATGTCTTAAAAAAGGACACATTGGAGAATGCCATCCTATATACACTATGCCTAAAAAAAAAAGACAGGATGGTCTTGGCTGGAACATCTTTGATCCTAGGTCTGCTCAATCAGGGCTAGCCTGGGGCTAAACAACAACTTTAATCTAAACCATACTACATCACATTACAATAAATACACTAAAATATCACTTTAATACTTCCTCTATTCCATAAAACTTCACAACAACAACAACAATATTAATAACAACAAATGAGTGTGGTAGAGGGTGAGAGGAGATTTACAAAGATGATATGTTGAGGAATAACAACAAGCATGGATACAGTGAAGAGAGTTGCAGGCAGATCACCTTGTCATTAAATACAAAATAAGATGACACTCTCATTTTACACGGTTCAGCTCAGTTTGGTATACAAAACATTCAACTGAGAATTAGTTATTGATTGAATCCAGGTGTCAGATCGAAGCACAGACAGACAACAGAAATGAACATTCAAGGAGAATAAATAAATATCTGGAGAAATTCAAATTTGAGTATACATAGTAGATCTCTCACTATAGGCAAACCAGGCAACACTATTGTATACAATAGATTTTATCTTACTAAAGAGCATAGCTCACACTAAAGGTAGATGTTATTCTATAACATCATTCTTCCTACAGGAATAATATTACTCTAAAAATATGAAATTAACATAGTGAGTTGGCTATATATTATATTATATAGAATATATCACATATATCATATAGAATATATCACTTCTGAAATTCCCTCCTTGCACCATGTTTTACCTGCAACTGTTGACTTGCAACTGTTTAAGAGAAATGATAACAACAACGATCTCACTGGTCTCAGATAACACTATGCAACACAAAATTTTCCGCATGAACAAAAATAGGTGATTTTGGTCAAATCATAGGCGCTGAGTTCAAAAATGCACCTTAAAACATTGTATCACATCTAGATTTTTTGGTATTGTGATATGTATATCTTATTGTGATATGTATATAGGCGTCCAAGTTCAAACAGCTGTAGAAATTCAAGGAGTGAATCGACGGAGCTGAAATT
>JAOPJM010000374.1:9119198-9132177 GCA_027124095.1 Muusoctopus leioderma | reverse complement strand
TTAGTGCACGTGCCTTAGCTCTGACAACGCAACCTTCGTGTTTCGCGTTGAAGAAGTGGTCAAGGGCCATTCTCGCCACTAGCACGTCGGTCGCGACGCCTTTCCTAATCGCCTCTTCTAATTTACTCACTAACTCCCCCTCTAATCTATTTCTTTTTATCGCTAGTTCCTTGCTATAATCTATTGATTCTGTTCTAATCGCCATCTTCAGGGCGTCCCACTACCGGTTGTAGATGATTGCCCCTTTCAACCGCTGCTTAACTAAAGTGCTAAGCCGGTCTCTTTAGGCTTTGCACGCCGGGAATGACGCGTTCAGCTTCCAGTAACGGGGCCCTTGTCTACGAGTCCTCTCCAGCTCGACCGTGCAGATCAAACATTTGTGGTCTGTATAGCCGACCAGTTTAAATTGTGAACACCCTATGCTATCGCTATCCACTGACTTAACAAATATTCTATCTATATACGATCTGGATGACCCGATGCGGTTGGTCCATGTCCACAATGGCGCATTTGGGAAATCCAGTCGGTACCTGTCAGATAGTTCGAAACGTCTGACCAGGTTGCTGAGGTTTTTACACCCATCTCGTTTAAAAAACCAACGTCATCTGGAAAGCTCGTTTTCATTTCAGTGTATGTTGTCGTGGGGAGCCTTATTATTTTAAGGTCCTCAGGTACCCTTAGTGAGTGTGAAATGAGAGCATCCCCCTCCGTTTCGATGTCCCCACTCTGTGCTATGTTTTTTTCCTTACTAGCACAACGTTGCTCTTCTGTGTTTGTTTCTGTTGTATTTGTGTGTTTTCTTTTTGTTGTTCTTGGTGGAGGTGGTAGTGGTGTATTTGTTGATGTTGTGGATTTTATTGTCTCCGGGGAATTGGGTGTGGTGTCTTGTGTGTATGTTTTTTTCCTTTTTCTTTTTGTTTTTCCTTTGTTTTCTGGCATTGCGGAGTACATCTCAGCACCGCAAGATGAGGTTGCGGAGTCAGATAATTCCGACTCAGATGGGGGAGGGGTATGTTTTCGTGCGTGTGTCTGTCTATGTTTGTACATGTAGGAGGGGGGAAAGGGTGGAAGACAAAAAGGGAGTGCTGGGTTGAGGTTTCCCCTAGGTGGTGGGCTTGCACGTTTATGTTGTTGCTGTTGTGGGGGTTTCTCTATCCACTGGTGCTTCTGCAACTGCTGCTGCTGGCGACCCCGATGTTGTAGTTGTTGTTGATGCTGCCTTTGTCACAGCCGCTGCTGTAGCTGTCGGTGCCGGCTCTGTTGCTGTTGTTGTCACTGCTGTTGTTGTTTCTGTTGCTGCCGCTGTTGTTGTTGCACACTGTTATTGTTGTTGCGGCGACGGTTTCGGTAGCAGTGGGGCTCTCATTTTCTCCCCTGTCCTGGTCTGCTTTCGTGGGTAAAAGGCTCTCAAATTATCAATGTCTCCGCATAAGTGATATTGGAATCTACGGCCCTCCTCCACTATATGCAGTTCCACCCCATTTGGCAGGGCGATGAGGTCCAGGATCTTCTCAAGTTTCTCTGGTTTGACCTGGAGAAGAATCTCCAGTGTGGTCCCAGACCAAATCTCCGGCTCCGACCTCTTGAAATCCAGCAACGTGTCGCTGCCCTCCAATGCCACACAGTATAGGATCCACCAGATATCCAGTCCTGGTGGGATACCCTGTATCTTGACCTTAGCAGGCCTTCTTCCCAAATACATGGGCTATGGGATGAAATCTTCGGTCCACCGGGGGACCACGGAGTGCTGCATTGGGATGGCTTCGGTCTTAAATAAGACATCCACCCAGCCGAACTGCTTTGCTCTTGACACATGCTGGATGTCGTCCCACTCACTTCAAAGAGCCTTTTCCACCTGACCGTGCGTCGCGATTTCCAGGCGACGGCTCTTCATTGACACGCAGCGGTAGAAGATTGTCTTCCGCGCTGTTTGTCCCATAATTTCAGCCGGGGTCACCAGGGTCACCCTTCTCTCTTCAATTTTCCTAAAACGGGCAGCCTCTTCCAGTCTTGCCCACTTGTCCTGTATTGGGATGGTGTGCAGTTTTTGATGGGAGGCTGCCCCTGCAAAGGAAAGCTTGTCTGCGGGGCCATTACTGCTGTTGTTGTTGTTGTTGTTGTTGTCATTGTTGTTTGTCTGGCTGCTACGAGCAGCCTGGTTCCGACGTGGGTGTCCATTGCACCCGCCACTTGTTACTGTTAGGCGTGTTTCCAGTGTTCTTGTTTATACTGTTATCGATATTGTTGTTCTTATTGTTGTTGTTATTATTACTGTTGTTGTTGTAATTGTTGTTGTTGCTGTTGCCTGTCACTGTATCAGCGCGAGAAAATTCCTCGCTTCCACGACCACCGCGACTGATAGACACTGAAAGAGTGCATGCAGAACTGTTTCGTAGCCCTGCGTGCATCTCAGACAGGCCCGGCAGACGTGCCTGTAGAGTTTGTCTCAAACCGGCAATGCCCCCGGTAACACTGCCAGGCCAGGGATTTCTGGAAGTTATCCATAGGCCCCGGACCGAAAGTCCTCCGGAACAGACCAGCCAGTTGGTTCTTGTCGAAATAATAATAATAATAATTTCTTACATTGGTACAAAAGCAGAAATTTGGGAGGAGAGGTAAGTTGATTAAATTGACCCCATACTTGACTGGTATTTTATTTATCTACCCTGAAAGGCAAAGTTATAATAATAATAATAATAATAATAATTGTTTCTAACATAGGCACAAGGCCAACAACCCCAGAACTTCACTGGTACTTTATTTTATTGACCCTGGAAGGATGAGAGGCAAAGTTGACCTCAGCAGCATTTGAAGACAGAGTGCAATGAGCCAGAACGAATTCTGCAAGTCATTTTATCCGATGCATTAACGAATCTTCCAATTCGCTGCCTTTTTAATTATAATAATAATAATTGTTTCTACCATAGGCACAAGGCCAACAACCTCAGTATTTTATTGACCCCGGAAGGATGAAAGACAAATAATAATAATGATGATGATGATAATAATAATAATTTTGAACTTTAGCACAATGCCCAAATTTTGCAGGAGAGGTATGTTGATTGAATCAACTCCATTACTTGACTAGTACTTATTTTATCAGAGGGATGAAAGGGAAAATCAACCCCAACGGCATTTGAACTCGCAATGTAAAGAGATGTTACTGAATAGCAGAAGGCATTCATTTCCAGAATGTGGGCACTAAAAACAGAAACAATCCCCACAATAGTAGGTGTCTTTGCAATGATTAAGAGATACAGGGAAATATATAACCAAACAGCCAGGACTTACATGCAGAAAATAGCACCACTAGGCACTGCATATGTAGTGTGTAGAGTATTTTCAATAAAATAAAATAAAAAAACAAAATAAAACACTGCTCATACTCAAAGGACACAGAGCTGTGTTAGTTATACAGTTAAAGCCCACAATAACAACAAGACTACTGCTATACTAATACTTTATTAAATCGATATGAGTATATTACTGATAATTATTGTATTGACCTTTAGGGGATGAAAGGCAAAAATCGATCTTAATGGAATTATGAACACAAAAATGTGAGATACCAAAATAGATTCTGTAAAGGATCTAGTAAAGCGCTTTACAGCTTGCACCACAAGAACAACAACAAAGATAGGTGTTGTACTTCAAATCCAAATTATTCGTCTACTTATAACAACATAATCAATAATCTTGACATGGGATTTACGGATATTATCAAGTTGAAGAACAGATTATTTTGCTTTAGATAGAAAGCCTAGTTGCCTTAATCTCATTTCAAGTGAATGTCTGTTCTTATATTGAACTGTGATATAGTATTACTGAGAGGTTCTTCTTACTACAATTGTATCCAAGAAATATTTTCCACATAGGCATCTGTTCAAGAGGTTTGAACATCACAGTATGTGAGCCTTGATCTAAAAAAAATGTTGTGCCTTTCTTGAGCCTACAGGCACATTAGGTCGGAGCTTATCACGGTTTCTGTGGCATTTAAGCGACAGAGTACAAGACTCCCCAGCTGCTGGTACTCATTTTCAGCTGAGTGGGCTGGTCTGTGAATCAAAACCACAAACTTACAATCATGGCCTAACTACTTGATCTAAATACATCTTCCCAAAACTTTCTCACCAAATCATAGCAATTGTTTCACACATTCTGCATCATTCATTCTTACTACATGTCTACACAAGAATATTTGTCACTATTATGATGTCTTTAATGCTCAACAGCAAACTCAACTTACTTGCACTTAATCTTTATTGTAAGTTAATGCTATACATCCAGCAAACTGTACTGTCTTCTCCAATTGCTACAGACTCTCTGCACTTACTGACATTGTTTCATTGCCATACAACATCACACTTCTGATATATATTTCATCTAGTTCACTTTTCACATATACAAACAACACACAAAGACATTAGCATCTTATAATTAGGTAAAAGTCTATTTATAAAGGAACTGTAATGAGATGTTGTGCAACATTCATGCTTTTCCCAAAGGCAGTGAAAACTTAGATCACAGTTTTGACTTTTCAGAAGCTAACCAACATACTCACAGAGTATACCAATATGGGCTCACCACCACCCATGGCATACTGATTATATTAGTAGTGTATGACAAAACATCATATATTTCCATAATATGAGAATGTTTTGGATGTATGGATTATCAGTTCATTGCCTTTAAAGCAAACAGCTAGTCTTTTTCTGCACAAAACACCTTGCCACATAAAATACTACTCACATATTTCAATACTGGTGGTTATATAGAGGACTTACCAAAAGCTTCCAAAATTGTATTTGCTTCAAGGATTTGCTGTTCCACCCAGAACGACGTATGATTTGTAACAGAACATAAATATTGCAAAATAAATTTCGTAGTTTCTGTCTATAAGAGAGAAAAAAAGGGAAAGGATTTAAAAAAAAGACAATCAAATCAACCAACATTTTTGCTATAATACTTATTTATAGATAAAGTTTGAGATCAGTTTTATATTCTAAGACAACATACTGCAAGAGAAACTAGCAACAGCAGATGCAACAAAAAATGCTTTTCACAAACACTAAATCTCTATAAGAAGAAAGGTGTACAGTGAGAGAGGGGGGGGGGGTATATTCTGAGTACTACAAATAAAAAAACAAGAAAGAAGAGGGAGGTGGGGGGGGAGAGTTGCAGAAGTTGCAAAAGGTAATTATCATCATCATCCTTTTATGTATGCTTTTCGCTGCTGGCATGGGTTGGCTGGATCTCACAGAGTCTCACTACTTGGTGTAGTCTTTCATCATAGGCACACACAGCAACATGAATTTAAAATATGGATAAGATATCTATTAGGGATAGCTAAGTTAAAGAAAAACCTGTCAATTGGAGACATTTAATTTTCCTTATAAGAGAGTCTAAAAAACCAGGAAGTAGTTTTTTTTCAGAATATAAAATGCACATTTCCTTTCCCCAATAAATATGCCTCAAAATTACAACCTATCTTATAATCTTAACATTATCATGTTTATGAATAAATTAACTGCTAATATTTTCAATGTAAAATGACATTAGACAATACAAGCATTGTGAAATTGCTAACACGATCACCTGGCAATGATGGTTCAAGTCCCATCATTGGGCCTGTTGCTCTTTTCTGTTCCAAATTGGTGCTTATAATGTCTAATAATAGTATTTTTTGTTACTTTGAATGTACATTCGTTACCCAAAGATTCTCAGAAAGTACATTTATGGTTACTATATTGATGAAATCAAATTTAAGTGAAATCAAGCCTGTTTGTAATCATAATTAGAAAATTAATAATTTTCCTAAAAATATCATTGAAAAATATGGTTACATGTTTCCCAACATATAAAGTATATCGTAAATTGGGAAAAACAACTACAGTTTGCTACCACTAATATAACCTAGTATAAATAAATACAAGTACTGTGAGTTATCTCTATTGGTACCATAACTAGAATCTACAGTGAAAAGTTGTGAAATGACTTGCCTTCCCAGCACCACTCTCTCCGCTAATGATACACGATTGATTGTCATCAGATGTACGAAGATGCTGGAATGCAGCTTCAGAAATGGCAAAAACATGTGGCTGCACCTGAGTTAACTTCTTGCCGCTGTATTCTTGGACATCTTTCTGCAAATAGAAGATATTGAAATTTAGTAGTCATGGAAATATTTGGTTTTATTTACACCTTGCTGAGTTATACATTCAATATCTACAATGGTAGACAATAATGTTTGATTTTTTTTTTAAATGAATGCAAATGACTTAAGAATTAATGCCTTGTTGGGCATTTTACAACCAGTGCTTAGCTCTGGTTTCATGGCATGAAGCAGATAAATGATAAATCTTCCTCTGGATTGGACACTGGTATATCACAGGTAACATTTCCTGATGATCTGGTATGTGAACTGACACAACATTAATAAGTGTCACTAGATAATACTCTACCAAACTACTATTCAACATTGCAGTATCGTAGAACATAGCATATTATTTCATATGATATATTATATCAGTACGATAGTTGCCACATAAAATAGAATATTTACCCTGAAGATGTTTCTTATTGAAGGTGAACCTAAGATTATAATTTTTCAGAAAATTAATCACTTTTTAGACATGAAAGATTTCGCAGTATCCACAACTACACTCTGTTCAAACAGTTTGATCTCCAATTGTCATCAAAATATAGTAAACACTACAAAAACCTTTCATCTCTAAAGATGGGATTAATAGTTAGAAAAGTCATAATTTTATTAACAATAGCATTTAGACATTTAACTGTACTTACCTCTTCATAAATTCGTAGATTTTTGTAAGGATTCACAGCTACTAAAATGGATCCAGTGAATGTCTGAACTTTAGTTAAGGAATTGGCAGAAAATATTGGAAAGTATGCTTGAATTTTCAAAATAAAATTTATTTAAAACACACACAGAGATAAAAATGAATGGCAAAATAATAAATGAAAAGGTTTAACCAAAGTAAAATGAAGTAAATTGAAACCTATTTGGATATTTACACAGAAAAGGGACAAAAGGCTTTGGTGAAGAACACAATACAATAGTCAAGCTGGAGAACTGAAACCCATGACCAATAGCTAGAGCTAAGCAACTTTGTCACTGAGTCATACCATCTTATCTGACTGAATATTTATGTAATAATATTCAGAGAGTCTTAGAGTATCATAGAAAAGAAAAAAGGTAAGCTCCCAGCTAAACAAATATGATCAAAACATGAACAGAAATTAGCCAATCAAACACTTAGGAGCAATACAAAGTTCCAACATCCCAGATATTCAAAAACAGGTCTTGTAAATTGGTTTTTAGTTGAAATTCAGCATTTGGTCAGCATACAAAGCGTGGTCAGCTCATCTGTATTGTCTAAGAATGCTGTCCTAAGATTTAGTAGTTAAAATATGTGGTCCATAATTTAAAGATTTAATTTTTCTGAATGAAACGTGGCTGCCTGACTGAGCAGGTGAAGACTAGATAGAAGCTGATTTCACAGCTTGTGTCGTCTTTATTGCTGCCACTGATAATGTTGATATGGTAGATAAGTACGTTAGTGGCTTAATGTGAACAATAGTAGTTTCGATTCCTGGTTGAACTAAATTCACTTCAATACTAATTTTCTTGAGAAAGGAATGAACATCACATACTCTCAAACCTTTCCTTTATAAATTTATAGTGTTTATGCCTAATTAAAAATTCGTTTTAGAAAGTATAAAAAAATTAATAAAGACATCATTGCTCTTCAAACAATACTTTGTGAAAATTCCACGAAGTAGTGACACTGGAAATGGCTGCTAAATTTCAAGTTCTGATGATTATCAAGGGCAGTATTTATCAAATAATGGCTGGTTCTATGTTGTCCACTTGTGCACCATGTGGGTATTGTTATCACTCACAATCAAGGTCATTGCTCCAACATGGTCTTATAATCTGAACTGCATCATATAAAAACTAAAACAAACTATTTGGATGTAGTAATACAACCATACCTACCTATGATGTGTGGTAGTGTACATAAAATTACTGACCTTACAGTGAGAATCAATCTAAAGTTAGTTTGGTATCGACTTATTTATTAAGGACAGATCTTAGCATCCTTTATTAAGTACCATCCTTAAGTTATCTTTGTTGAGGACTAAACTTAGCTTAAGGCCTCAGAAACCAGGAAGAAAGCTCACATTTCCAATTATTATTAACTCTTGTGCTTTGTTTCCCTTCACATATTATACTGCTTTTGTTTCAGGTCAAAAAGATCTCTGCTTCACAGCAAGTGCCAATGTATATGCATGTATTTGTGTGTAAGCATGTGTGAATTAATATTTTTGGGCGTGTATATTTACAAGTGTTGTTGTTGCAGACAACAATAACAACACTGTTTAGCCAGTCCAATATTTTGTATTCTTTGTAGTTTTTTTTGTGATTTGTTGTGGAGAAATTGAGGCCCAGGTAGGATTGGTATAATCCATGGTAAATCTGATATATTGTTTGTGGACTAATGTTGTTTCTTTGTGTTAACTAAATGTGGTGCCTATTAGTGCTCTAATTGTGTTTGTACATCGTGTGTTTGTACATCGTGTGTTTGTACATCGTGTGTGCTGTGAATGTTGCAGAGGTGTGGTAATTAATTTCTGCTATAAATAGCAGCTAAATCTCTCTCAAATAACATCCTACCACCGTTAAAAGAGGATGTCATTTTGAAGAATTCATTATGCATGTTTATTATATTTAGAAGTATGTGTTGAATAAGTTTATTTTCAAGACGTAATATTTATATACATAACCTTGCACTCTCTCTCTTACACACAGACACATATATATATAAGGTTAAATATCTGTTTATCTCATGCACTAGTGTGATAAACAGAATCAATTACTTGACCTTTTATGATCAAGAGTAGTCATCTCTATTGACTGAAGGAATGGAATATGAGATGATCATGCCTTTCCCAACGACATTAATGGAAAAAGTGAAATGGCTATGATTGGGAATCAAACCAGAGTTGCAAACTTTGTTCACCAAAAGCTTACCACAATCTTTGCAATGGCACTCCAGCCAGACCCCTCACATGCCATTAGCCTGGATAAGTAACAAGTCTGGTATGGGTGGTGTAAATCTACTCTTAGTTAAGAAATGGGTAAAGAGGAACGTTAACTGAGTAAATCCTACCGGTCTTGGAGGGTCTGCAAAGTCCATGAGCACATCTTCCTCCAGACCAATGGCATACAAAAATAGCCAGAATGAGTGATAGAATAATTAAACTTAGACTAGTAATAGATGATGTGATAGCATCTGTGATCTCTGTTTATGCATCAGAAGTAGGACTGATGGATGAGCAAAATAACAGGTTTTATGAGGCCCTTCTGCAGGCTATCTCAAGAATCAATAATAGCAATATCATCATTACAGCTGGAGATTTCAATCGTCTTGTCAAGGGAACTTCAGAATGGTACACCTGCATACTTGGATGCTGTGTCTGTGATACAAGAAATGAACAGTTCTGCAAAAGGAATGACTTAACCATTTGCAACACACACCTCATATGCTATTAAGGTGACATGAAAGCCAGATTGACTATGTACTAGTTAAAAAATGAGATAGGCTGATGGTTGCAAATACCAAATTTTTCCCTGGTACAGAATGTACTCCTCACAAAAATTAGTAGTCAATAATTTTAAGTTGAAGATATGATAGACTTGGAAGTATAAGACAAGCAGAAGAAGAAAGACATGGAAGTTGCCAGGTGAAACTTTTAAACAATACTAGGTGATGCATATTATAATAGGGAGAAGGAAATAGAGAACATAGAGGATGGCTGGGCATTCCTAAGGGACAATGTACTGCAAGTCACTGACCAGTTTTGTGGATGGAACAAGGTGCCAGCTAAGCACTGATGATATGGTGGTGGAATAGTAAAGTGGGTAGAGCTGTAAGAGATAAGTAACAGGCCAGGAAGGAGGGGAAGAAAGTGGGTAGCCAGGAGCAATATCAAGATGCAAGCTGTCAGGTGCATCTGTGATGCCCAAGTTGCACAGACAATCCCTTGTCACTTTTGCCATTGTAAATACAGTGAACAAGCAAATGGTAAGCTGGAAACCTTTAACCAATGATGCTAAAAATATGATATAAAATAAATAAAATATAAATAGAAGAGAAGTGTGTTCAAAATGACACTGCAGCACTTGATCTCAGTGATAGTGAAAAGATAGAGACACAGATTGCTACTATGAGTGGTTGTTAAAGGAGAAAAATGACTGAGATAGTGAAGAATTATTCCAATTCAAACTGACAATGGGGTCAGCTATTGAGTTTAGCTTCAGTATGCTTAGTAGGATCATTAACCCTTTCAGTATGGAATTCATCAATAAGTGATTTAAAATTTATTCCACTGTTTGAATTGCTTGTATAACTTTGCTAGAGCTCTCTCAGTTACTTTCAAAATTTGGTCTATCGGTTTGAGTCCTCTGTAATTGCCCCTCTTTAGTGCATCTCCTTTGCCCTTTTTATTTTTGTTTCATTATTTAGTCAGAGAACAATGGTGGGGGGGGGCTCATGGCAGGTGCAGTCCCCCACCCCACCCATACATACATACATACATACATACATACATACATACATACATACATACAGACAGATCATCATTTTCTATAAGAAGATATGTGAAAACGAATGTCTGCAATTTCCAGATGTAGTCAATAACCTGGAAATAGGTAAGCTGAGCTGACAAAGTTTCAGTCAGTGCTGATACAATGACAACCAGTAAGGATTACAAACATTGTTATTTCATTCATTAGTAATTCTAGAGAGGGAAAAAAATAGGCCCATATAGCCTTAAGTCTATTAGACACTACAAGGTAAAGAGTAAGATTTATTTGAAAGTTTCCTTCAAAATTTCAAGCTTCACATGTCAGAGAGAAAATTGTGAACAGGAAGAGAATTTCACTGGAAAAACAAGAAGTTTTAAGGAAGAATGATCATAGAAATTATTTTGCATGAAAGAAGGGAAGAGAGGTGGAGAGAAAAACAGAGACAACCAGACAGACAGACAGATAGATACATACATAAATAGATACATGCATAAATAACGAGAGTATGGGAGTGAAAGAGATAGTAAGGATGATGGAAGATGTTTTGCTAATTGTCGTAGGATGATTTCTGCAGACTTGGACTGGAATAAATTAGTTTTAAACAGGAAGGAAATATTACTGAACTAACAATAAAAAAAAGAGTCAATAGATGTTGAAGTTGATGGTAAATTGTAGTGGGAGTGGTGAAGGGAGATATTAACCGAGATAACTTCACCAGTCAAACTAGCAGCATTGAAGATATAAGCAAAACTATTAATGACCAATTATTTATACACCAACACAGCATGAAAATCTAACAATTTCTTATACCAAAGTATAGTTGTTTAAAACATAAATAGCCTTGCTGTGAGACAATTTCTTAACAGCTGTCAAGTCAACACCAATATGCAAATTAGCATAATACTTCTGTGAGTAATATGTATTTTATATATAACTTTGAATTATTCATTGTTAACATGTAAACATGTAAACTCTGACTAGAGTTTATCAAAGTGCAAAAGTAATAAGTTTGATACCTGTGCTGTGCTACCAAGAAATCGGAGTATATTCCCTGAGTTTCATTTCACAGCAACACCATATAGAGCATCAAGACACAGCTACCTATGTATTAAGTAAGCATACCTATAACACTGCACCTTCCTTACCTATGAACAATATAGGCTAAACTTGTCAATCATTGGGATCACACATCAATAATATAGTCAAAGCAGATGTTTGTCAAAGGTTTTTTCTTTAGGGGTAGAAAATACTTCAATGCTGAACAGTTTAATGACGCTCTACAAAGAACAAGTGTGACCTACTTTAGAATACTAGTGGTATATCTGGGACAGAGCAGCTACAATATATATATATAGAATTGTTTCTAACATAGGCACAAGGCCAATAACCCCAGTACTTGACTGGTACTTTATTCTATCGACCCCGGAAAGATGAAAGGTAAAGTTGAACTCGGCAAGATTTGAATTCAGAGCGCAGTGAGCCAGAATGATTACTTCAAGGTATTCTATCCGACGTGCTAATGACTGCCAATTCGCCGAATGTACCGGTACCGTAAAAGTACAAGATTTTAACAGTAGCTGCATAAATGTGTAAATATACACGTTGACAAATGCAAACATATATCTTTTCAACACATTTCTCTATGTACAGAAAAGATATGTGTTGAAAAGATATATGCTTACATTTGACGTGTATGTTTACACATTTATGCAGCTACTGTTAAAATCTTGTACAGTTAAAATTTTAAACTTTTACAATACAGATATGTATTTATCCTATATCTCAGCTGCTTAGTGCACAATTTATATATAATTTATTATAACTGAAACTTTACAATCGTTACTTAAAGTTTCTCCTTTCAGTTCATCAGATAATAAAAGTTATGAATAAGCAGTTTGATTTTCACAGAAACCTTTGAAAGTAATCAATTGATCTCTTTGATTAGTCAGAATAACAGAACAGTTAGCGCATGATCATTGTTAAGGGTTACAGATATTCAAAGATCAATGTAGATTAATATATTCCAAATTATTACACTATGCGTATCAATGATTTAAGTGTATATAGATACTAAGATTTAAAACAACTAATTTGCAGCCTTCATTGATACACATAGTATAATAATTTGGAATATATTCATCTACGTTGATCTTTGAATATCTTTGATGAACCGAAAGGAGAAACTTTATCTAACAAATGTAAAGTTTCAGTTATAACAAATTTTTTCCCTCTACTTCTGGTATGGAGTACATTTTCATCGATTTTGTATACACTGACATGTATTAATTTTCCATATATATATCATCATCATCATCGTTTTACGTCCGTTTTCCATGCTGGCATGGGTTGGACGGGTGATTTCGGCCC
>JAOPJM010000374.1:9106287-9119098 GCA_027124095.1 Muusoctopus leioderma | reverse complement strand
TTCGCTCGTTGCTCTTAGTCTTTCTTCCACCACTTACCAACATTGATCAACACACAGCCATATCTCTCACTTCATTTCGATGGTATCAACATTATGTTATGTTCGTCCCTGGAATAAAATCTATACAAACTTCATGCAGCCTTCATTGTTCATCATTATATGGACACCCACTTTCATAATGATAATATCGACAAATACTAAAGATGTTTGACTGGAAGGAAAAGAGTAAATGCAAAGGGAGATAAGCTAGTGCTATTTTCTATATTTTTGGATGTTTTCAACACGTGCTATTGATATTCATTGCTATTTTTTTTATTAAAAGAACGAAAATATTCATTAATAATAGAATTTCAATAACGGAAGTATTTGATAATTAAAGTGTTTACATTGCGATTAAAAGTTAGCTATACTACCAGTGCAATACACTTTTATTTTATTTTTTAAATAAATGTTTCCAAATAAACCTCTTTTTAAAACTGTAAATATACGTCTGTTAAGACTATTTTTATTATTTTTCCCTAAAATATTTCGAAATTCGGAATATGTTGTCGTATTCAATTATATGATTTTTCGCTATTTCAAACTTTCGGTCTTCTAATTTTTCAGCTTTCTAATTTTTCGGTTTTCTCATTGTTTGGTTGTCTAATTTTTTGGTGTTCTCATTTTTCGGTGTTCTCATTTTTCGGTATTCTCATTTTTCGGTCTTTTGAAATTCGGTGTTATCATGTTCGGTCTTGTCATTTTCAGTCTTATGACCCAGACCCTTATATAACAAACGAAAGATGGGACAAAAAGATTATACATTATATTAAAACACATTTAATTCAGTATACACGCAAATGGGCACCCGCCCCAAAAAGGGTAAGAAGTCACCACCTAGGTAGGATCAGAACACTTCACAACCCTGTCCACCTTCCAGTCTGATCTCATTCTGCCAACTAGGCCCTCAGAAATTGCCCATGACCATCTTAGATCTTGTAGACCCTCGAGGTCTCCCACATCCTCTGGGTAGTGCTCATTTAGCTGTTGATAGACCATTGGTGTGGTTTTCACCAACCATCTATGATCTTTGAGTTGATGTACTCATTCCCTATCTCCTCCTCAGCCAGCACTATTTTTTTTTCTTTTTTTGTCATCTTTTAGCTTCTTCAGCAGTGGTATTACATCCAGGTTTTCATTTTAGACAACTATCAAGTTCAGGTTCTCTGAGAAGAGGCTTCTTTTCATGAGGAACTTTTGAAACCATTTTTCTTTTTCTTGCTGTCCCCGATGGTTTTCCACCTTTCTTCAGGCTCCATCTCTGCCTTGAATGACTGTGTTAGATAAGCAGACCCCCTAATTTTCTCAGTTTCCTACTATGTGGGACCTTGGTGCTGGTGGCACTGAGGATGAGGCAATTCTGTTTGTTTCTACCTCAGCTCTGGCTATGACAGGTAGTATTGTAGCAGTAGTAGCAGCCATGGTCATTTGCTGTGGTCTACTACGTCTTGGTGGTGCTATTTGAACTCGGAACGTACAGAGCCAGAACAAATACTGCAAGGAATTTTGTCCGACGTTCAAATAATTCTGCCAATCCACTGCCCTAATAATATAAATATTAACAATAATATTAATCCACCCTATTCGGAGTTTTACCTGTTTTGCAAGTGACTTGATTTGAGACTGTGTTGAAACTGAAGCAATTACATCATGGAAGAGTCATGATAGTTGTTTAAAAACACACAAAACTGTTATATTCACTTTATATTTATTTTGAGACGACACCTCATGAAATAAATATAAAGTGAATATAAGAGTTTTGTGTGTTTTTAAATGGCTAACATGTCTCTTCCACAATATAAAATGATATTATTTTACCATAAACTCCCAACTATTTTGTGTCATCATACTGATACACAAATACTGATACTAATTGGTGAATAAAAACAAGTCATCAGATTGAAACTGGATCCAGCCATTTAAGAATATCAGGATTCTATTTTCTTTCTCGATTATATTTTTTCTATTACTTAAATTATATTTTTCTATGGTATAAGTGTTTTTTTCTTAAGTTTTGAGTTAGGGGGAGAATTGGGGGAATATTTAGGGATTTGGTCAGGTTGGTCAGTGATCGATAAAATCATGATGATAATGATAGTGGTGTAGCAATAGCAGAGTGGTTGAAACTGTAGAGTATCTCTAGAATATATTGAGTTTAGTAGCTGTCGGAGTCAATTTTGCCTTTCATTCCTCCATAGGTTAATAAAAAATAAGTACTGGGTTCAGTTCTATTGACTATACCCACTTTACTACAAATTTGTGGTGTTGTACCAGTGGGAAAATTCATTATTACTTACATTGTTTAGGGCAGTGAATTGGCAAAATTATTAGAACATTGGACAAAATACCTTGCAATAATTAGTTCCGGCCTTTTATGTTCTGAGTTTGAATGCTGCTGAGATCAACTTTGCTTTCATCCTCCCAAGGTCGATGAAATAAAGTGCTAATCAAGTACTGGGGTCAATATAATCAACTAACCTCTCTGCACAAATTTGTGGCCTTGTGCCTGTGTTAGAAATGATTATTACTTACAATGTCATATTATTGAAAACTGGCTCTTTGGAATTTGCTTATACCATATTCTAAGCACTAACGCTTCCAGGTCATGAGGCTATTAGCTAGGAAAAAAAGAAAAATATGTTGTTCCTCTACAGAAATATGAAACAAGACATTGCAAATAAGAGGTATGAACTATCCCAACACGAACAAGAAAGGAGAAAATATAAATAAACAAAATGAAAAATCAGTTTATTGGATTATTTGTAATACTTCAATAAAATTGGCAAATAGTTCTTGTCTATTATTTTTTCCTTCTTAATCTTTCACATTTTTTTTTTGTTTCTAATTCGTCTTACTTCAAATAACCGTTACCGAACACAATTATTACTTTACAGGGTACCATGTGTGTTTTAAAAGCTGATACAGCGAAAGTGCTTACACAAAAACTCGCTTCCATCAGGTCAATGTTAATCTGTTTTTTGAAAGATTTTTTCATATAATTAATAATCATTAATTTTTGTAAGAATCTCTTTTAAATATATTTATATATATATAGATATATATTTATATATGTATAGATATATATTTATATATGTATAGATATATAATTATATAGATATATATATATGTATATAGATATGTATATATATATATATATAGATATAGATGTATATTTATAAGTAAGAATGTGGCTCAAGGCAATTGATAGTAAACAGCTACTTGGAAGGTTTAAGGTGTGGTGCTTCCAGTATGGCATCATTCCCAGACTACAATGGCCATTCCTGCTATATGACTTTCCCATGACGCAGGTGGAGGCAGTAGAGAGATTGTGCAGTACATTCATGCGAAGATAGCTGGGCATTCCCCCAGACTTTAGCATGATCAACCTGCACAGTAAGTCTTCCAAGCTGCGCTTACCAATTTCATCCGTGGTCAAAGAATTCAAAGCCACTAAGGTATGAGCTGTCAGCACACTGCTACTATCTGGAGATGAGAAGGTCAGATATTCTAAGACCATAAAGTGTGGTAGGAAGTGAAAGCCTCAGGAAAGCCGTAGCATACTGGAAACATCAAGCAATCGTTTGGGGTCGTCTGGGAAGGCTGACTAGGACTTGGAAACTACAGCACCAAGAGATGGAACAAGGCTGATGCCAGGGGCAAGAGAGGACTCATAGTGCAGAGGGTACAGGAGGCAGCAGAGGAAGATCGCCGCGTAAAAGCAGTAAAGCTGGCCTGTCAGGGGCAGTGGATGAAGTGGGACCAGGCACTCAAGCAATCAGTCTTGGAAGGAACTCTGGGCTACTGACCAGGGCAAGTTGTCCTTCCTCCTACATGCTGTGGTTGACCTCTTACCAACGCCAAGCAACTTAAAAATCTGGGGCAAAGAAGTGGACCCAAACTGCAAGCGATGTGGGGAAACTCTTTGCACTCTGGATCATATTTTAACTGGATATTTGTATATATATATATATTCATCACTCTTATCAATGCCACAATAACAATAGCCACTTCAGTTGTGGAGTACTCAAATCTCCATCAACACCTCCACTGCTGCCTATTGCCATCACAATCAACCCCTTAGCTGAAGCAAGGAATCCATTATATGGTTGTGTTACCTACTTGAAATAGCAACCAATATGTCCTAGATATACAAAAGTACAGGATGTCCAAGTCTGAAACACTTTTGATCATAGGTCCATGGAATCAGATCTGACCTGGTGTTAACAACACCTCAGCGGCTGCCATCTGACATCTTCATCAACACTTGACCATCACCGTCAACACTTGACCAGATATCTTGACCATCACCATCAACACTTGACCAGCTATCTTGACCATCACCATCAACACTTGATCAGCTATCACTATCATCACCATCAACAGTTGACCAGCTATCTTGACCATTAACATCAACCCTTGACCTGCTGTCACCATTAACACTTCACCAGCTATCTTGAACATCATCATCAAACACTTGACCAGCTATCTTGACCATCACCATCAACAATTGATCAGCTATCACTGCCATCACCATCAAAATCTCACCAGCTATCACTTTTACCCCCATCAACATCTCACCAGTTATTACTGCTATCAACATCTCACCAGCCATCACTGCCATCACCATGAACACCACACCAGCCATCACTGCCATCACCATGAACACCACACCAGCCATCACTGCCATCAACACCACACCAGCCATCACCATCACCACCTCACCAACCATCACTGCCATCACCATCAACACCACACCAGCCATCACCATCACCACCTCACCAGCCATCACTGCCATCACCATCTCACCAGCCATCACTGCCATCACCATCAACACCACACCAGCCATCACTGCCATCACCATCAACATCTCACCAGCCGTCATTGCTATCACCATCAACACTTGACCAGCCATCACTATCAACATCTCACCAGCCATCACTGCCATCACCTCATCAGCTATCTTGACCATCACCATCAACACTTGACCAGCTATCAATGCCATCACCATCAACAACTCACCAACTATTTTGACCAGCCAGCACTGCCAGGGCCGTATTATCCTCAAGGCTGACTAGGCTGAAGCCTAGGGGCCCACCTGAAGCCTAGTGGCCCCAGCTTTTGGTGGGCCCCTAGGCTTCAGGTGAAATCCACGGGGGAGGGGATGTCGAGGGGCCCAAAGAAGTTCGAAGCCTAGGGGCCCTGCCATGGGTTAATACGGCCCTGTCAGCAGTCAATAAAAACTATTATAACTCCAGTGTTGTATGAGAAGTGAGAATGGCTGTGATGGTGCACATACCAACATTAGGCAAACATGCACATACAGGGTTGAAGGCAAAAAATTATTTGACTTTTTCTATAATTATTATTATATTGTTTGCAAATGAGGAGTTCTCATAACTCTGAGAATGAGGAGTGCTCATAGCACTGCATGCATTCTGAGACAGGTGAGGATGATGCTCAGCTTGAATTTCAGCAGGTTAGTGTTTGTGGGGAAGGATTTCCAGAGCGTTGCAATTTTGGAGAAAGACTGAGCTAAGTATTTCTAATAAAGAGTCTGGAGAGTGAGATATAGCTGGGATGGTGCATCAGATAGGTTTGGATGAAGGTGGGACACACTTTTTTGGTAAAAGGAACAGAGACTATTTTAATAACAGCAGAAAAAAACCCAGAATAACACAGCACATCAGTGGGAGTGTGTTAGTGAAAGCAGGTTAACTTAGATGGCCTTTCTTTGATGTAGGAGCAACTGGTTTGATCTTTCTAGACTTATCTTCCAGATAAGAAATGTAAGGCAAGTAGAATTAAGAACTAAATGGACATATTTACCTGTTTATGCAAATAGAGAAATAATGAGTGATCTGACAAAACAGCTAGATAATTGATAAACTAGGACTCCAGAGTGTTATAAATTCACTAACTTACTCTCTAATTATTTTCCTACAGTTCTGTTCTTTTACTTCCAGTTAAACACTAATATTTTCAAATATAATGAAGATGACAAGCTAATTCTAGAAAATAAAATCTAAGAACAACAAGAAATACCATTGCTAAAAATAGTTTATATGAAAAACAGCAATTTTCATCGATACACCTCTAACATTTCAAACTAAAAATTATACTGCTTTAATCTCAACCAGCTTGCCCACTCTTTCACCTGAGGAGGGCAGTCACAGCCCATGTCATCATTTCATTTAAAATCTTATTTCATTTAAACTTTTATGAGGATGCCTCACTACAACTGTCACTATATCAAATGTATGGAAATGAACTAAAACGTGTGAGCTGTAACTGGCTGTTGTGTAGCTCTTGCCAACCCTGATCAAGCAGACCTATAGCTCGTAGATAGTTGGTCGAAAAACTGGATGCAATCCACAGATCCAGTACTCCAGATGTCCCATGTATTTATCTGTTTGAGGACCACACTGCACACTCGAACATGTAGTAGTATATTATTTGAAGTACAGTCAGGCATGTCGCATGGTTTTCATTGTTCAGACAGTTCATGTATACCTGCAGCTTCTTGTGGTGGCTAACTGCAGAAGTAAGCAAAGTGGATTCAACTGGAGCACAATGGTTGCTATTCTTCTGCACTTATTATTGGTAGTGTACATCTCAGCATAGCATTTGGGGTTAATGAGGTTACTGATGTCGCTGTTGTGTTTGTGTGTATATATATTTTTCTGTTTGTCAAAACTGAGTGGGAGGGACAGTGATCTGGGATGTTTGATCATTTTGCCTTCTTTTTTTTTACTACATCTACTTTCATCTAAGTGTGTCGTGAATGTTTAGAGAGGTTGTAGGTAATCTCCAGTGCTTTTTGCTTTCTGTGTCTGGTAAATTTATACTGAATGAGATGGTGGGTTGTATTTGATGTTCTTTGGGAGAAGGGAGATGAGGGATTTGGTAAGTATTACATTTAATATATTTGGTGTGGGGAGTGGAGGGGGGGGGCAGACAATAGGATTAATGTAAGTTTGAAGTTGTTGTGTAGCTGGTTGGAGAATGGTGAGGGAAGCTGACAAGGAAGTCACTATCTGGTCACTTGACAGGTAGAAATAAGCAGCTAAAATCTCTCTCAAACGTTTTAAAAATAGGAAAAAGCTTTGAAGAATATATGTCTGAAAACAATATGTCAGAAAAGATGGAATGATCCCGGCTGGGACGCTGATTGAACGATAAAAAGTCGACAAGAGTGAGCAAGCAGATCAAAACAGACGATGACTAGTTTTTACAGCTGGATGTTCTCCCTAACACAGAAATCATAATATTGATTTCTAACATTGACACGAGGCCATAATTTTTTTTGTGGTGGGGGTAATCAGTTAAATCAACTCAGTACTTGACTGGTACTTTATTTTATCGACCCCAGAAGGATAAGAGGCAAAATTAACTACGGCGGGTTTAAAGAGCATGATATTAAGAGAAATATAATACAAACGTCATTTACATAGTAACATTAGTAAAAATGACTATAATAATCTCAATTCACTTAAACTCTGACCTTCTGATCCAACAGACCTACACTCCGCAAGTAAGCTATGGGCGATGCTCATCCTCTTCAGATAGCATAAAAAACATGCCTTTTTATAATTTTGAGGCTTCTGCAGATTATGAGGCCCTAAGCTGTAGCTTGTTTAGCTTATGCCTAAATCCGGCCCTGGATATATATATATATATATATATATATATAATGTTTGAATCATAATCTATATCTTTGGCAAGAAGAAAAAGAGAAAACGTTTAAAACAGTACATAAATTGAAAATCAATTAAATATAATTTAGCCTTATTTATCTGCTTGATGGCTCGAACAAATGAAATGGGCCAATTGCAGTATTTCAGACGGATGCTGGTGCTAGTGGTGAACGTGAAATCTGAATATCAATAAGATAAACATACAAATTCCGATATAGTAATTATGCAAACGACGACGGGTCTATCAGCTAGGAAATAGAAATCATTTCAAATTTAAATAAAACTCAGCATTCTCTGGAAATACTTAGCATATCGATTAGAAAAACTAAAACTAAAGAGATCGAACTCCAAAAATAAAACACGCAAACTAACATGTGGACAAAGCTGAAAGTCAAGTTTATAGTAATTAAGTATTTTCAGCGATTAAATTTCCACATTATTTCACAAGTAAATAGTATCATCATGATTAATATTAATTAATGTTTAACCGACATTAATTAACTAAATAGCATCTCGATTTCTTCTATTACACTAAAGACATTCCATAAATGTTTCCTTAAATATGCAGCATGAGACCTTAAACATTCTCGGACAGGTTGACAGTAGGGGAATGATTTCCAAGACAGAGACAGAGACGAGATTTACGAAATCGTTGTAAGCAGACTGGCAGAATAAGTGGGGTTGGCGGAAAAGCAGAGCAAAGAGAAAGGAGGTTGGTTGCTATGACAACAAGCAGCCTCATGTCTTATGTGGAAATAATGATTTTGTAACGAGTCAAGATTAAACGCAACTTGTTAAGTCACTCTCCCCACACATGCACGTGATAGTGTGAGGGTAGAGAAGACTAGCCACGTGCATGCATCTTAAGGTATGACTGTGTAATATAACAAACACTAATAAAGAGCAAGGGGAGTTGGTGCGTCGGAGTGGTAATGTGCAACTGGGAAATCGTTCGCATGCTTTTGGGGGGGTCTTCCCCGAGAGTTACTTCAAGCGAATAGTGTTAAAGTGCAGCAACAACGGCAGCAGCAAGGTACAGTCAGTGGAAGAGAGCAGGGGAGAAAGTGACTGCCGAAAAAGCAAAAACTGCGACTATTATATAGATATCAAGGCTTGAGATTTTTAGACAAAGCAAAATGGAAATTCGCATCTTTCCAGAGATGGTTAGCGTCGTAAACAGTGAAAAAGTTCCAATCGTGAATTGAAACAACAGCGGTTTCTGATCAAATAACAGAAATAATGAATAAAACACATTTTCCTTATCATAATTCCAATAAACGAAATTATCAATATTATTTAACAGAAACGATAGAGCGCTGGACAAGATTTTAGTTCCGCCAGAGACGACATTGCTCATCATTCTTCCGAGGTCGATAGAATAAGTACTAATCAAGTATTGAAGACAATCAAATGAACTGCACCTTCTTCCCCAAAAAGTTGTACCAATGTTAGAAATCCCTATTTTTAGCACTGTCAAGTCACCGAACACAGCGTCTTTGGATTGTTTATACCACATACCTGGCAATACTTTCTATTAATTCTCTCTTCGTCTTCATTCAATTATTTGGCTTCGTAGAACAAAACAAAAACATTTTTGCTTTATACATTGAGAGTGAAACTTGTCAACTAACGCACTGAACTGAAATAATGAATGAAAATTACGGTAAAAGTAAAGTCAGCGCCGTTACCATTCTCCCAAGCCTGGAGACTACACAAACAAAAGAAAGTCTTTGTTTATTTAACAAATTAAACACTTATTTGACAGAGTAGCGAGACAGAGAGAGGGAGATGTCATGTGGAGTAGAAAAGCTGCTGAAAGTACTTGGTAATGACTAGATTTCAATACTTTCATTGCGGATTCACAGATTAGAAATAATTCTTACGGCTCAGAAAGATGATGAATGAAGTGAGAATTTTTCTCAAGAACTGTTGGTCCTAAGAATGTTGGGTGCAACCAAAGATAGAAGAAAGCAAAAGAAACAGTATTTCTCACTGGACACTGTGGGGAAGAATAAACAATAGAATATTTTTCTGAATGGAGACAAGCATAAAATGTATATAATTCGACTCGGTGAGTTTCGATGAGTCATGGTGAATGGTTAACATGAAATAATTTTCATCATCATCATAAACACTAGTAGTAAGCAGTTGTAGAAAAAGTACTGCTATTTTTATTAGTGGACAGGTATGAATAGGTCGACACTCCAGTTTCTTCTCCCCAGAGACTGACGCAAGGTAGAGGGTATAATATAGAAGGAACTGAATGTGATTTGGGTTTCGAGACAACGACAGCCACTTAAGATCCAGACTATCTTTGAGAGTGATTTATTTCTATATTTAAATTCTATTTACAACTGTAATACTATTATTTAATCTTTCTTTGTGGTTTTAATGCCTGTGTCTCAGTACCAGTGTGCGCGCGCACAATGAGGGGAAAGGGTAACCATAAAGAAAAATAAATTTTTATATATAACCTCAAAGTATTTTCAATAATCATTTTATAGACACACTTTCAACTTATAACGTGCAACGAGAGAAAGTATAGGATAGTTTAAAAGCAGTATTGATTAATCTTAATATAACTTCAATAGTGAGTGAATGATGAAACTAACGGAAAGAATAACAATAACAACAGTGAATATATCTCTGTTGCATGTATATATGTCCGACTGTATGTGCATGTGTGTGATGTGCGTATGTAAGAAAGGCAGATAGATATGTGTAGCAGTTGTACATGATTCAGACTAAGTTTACACGAGTTACCAGCTGCGTGTGTAGAATCGGGAGAACAAAGGCCTTCGGGGCGAACGGGTCCAACAAATACAAAACAACAGACACTTACTCGGAGCATTCATAAATAATTTAAAAGTTGTATTTAGAGCTGACCAATTGTAGAGAAAGCTAGAAAAATAAAAGAACATAAAATCTTGGCTAAGTTGAAGAAGGATGCTGTGCTTGGTATTCAAGTCATCTATAGTTTGTCAGGAAATAGGTAAGAAAAAAAACACCGGTTTTCTGCTGGCCAAAATGAAATGTATATCAATTAAGCTTTGATTCATTCAACGTTTGATTCCTATTAAATAAATAAACACACACAAACACACACACACAAAATAAACACGGTTTTGTTTGGTTGCAGGGGGGGGGGAGTAAAACAAGTGCGTGAACTTGATAGACTGATTCTATCTGACATACATGAATGAGTATGTTTTCATAGATTTATCAAAACAACAACACCCAGAAGTAGAAACCAAAATTGTGTTTATCATGAGATGGATCGTGAAAGGATACATAAACCAGATCTTTGTTATAACGTGTTTGTAGATTTGTATTCACGCCATTTTCATCAATATTGCTAATAATAATCATATCACGGACTCCATCCTGCGGTCTTGTACCTTAAAAGTAACATCATTAATGTAATAATCCAGTCATATATATAATACATATATATAGTACATATAATACACGAAGAATAACACGTACAACAAACAATAAAAATAGGAGCTTTGATAAAATAAGTCTTCTTCATTGAACACATGAAATCTAAGAGATCTTCGATGATAGAAAGAAGAAAATAAGATACTATAAACAACACGTAACATTGCTGGAAAATAAAGTACAAGCGTTGGAAATTTAATATGTATGTTTTACTTCGTTTTTAATTAGTTATTGGTGATCTTTCCTCCATCCGAGCAGAAGAAAAGTGAAGTGTAAAAGATAGAAAGACAACTGCATGTCTTAAAGAAAAAGGTGGAAAACAAAATGAAGAAATCAGTGGTTTACCTTCTTTCACCAGTTCTGGTCCTTCTAACACCGATACCATGATTGTAAAATACCCAACTGTATAGTTTAGATGGCTTAGAAGCCAACCCTTAGTTATCGGCGAGCTCTTTCACATGGTCAGCTAGATCCGTGTTATATATATATTTATATATATAAATAGCGAGAGAAAGGGGGACGGGGGAAAAAAAGGGCCTGAGTTGATATAAAAAAAAAAGGTCCTCAAGCAGGAGAAACTACAAAATAGAGTAGTAGTGTCTCGAATAATGCCGAGCAAGAATTCGATGGACCCAAAGCGAGTACCTGCCGCTACTCGACTGATGTGAGCATGTATAGTCGTCGTTATAGTCACCGTCGCTACTTCCCACCGCTGCCGTCACACCAACTCCGCCTCCTCTCTACTCCAACCAACAGTGAAATAACGACTGGCTGTCTCTAAGTTTGTCTCTGTAACTGCAACAAAGGGTTCGCTTGGTTGACGACACTACTTTATCAACGTCAGTATAATTATAATAATTTTGTTTTCACTTTAATTTTTTATATTATAATATTGGTAGTCGTCTGAACGAAGTCTAGCTGTTAGCAGTAGTGATTGAATCTGCCACTACTACAGTACAGCTGTTTATTTAGAATGTACTATTAGACAGGAAAAGAACCCTTAAACAATCAAATTACTTTAAAACTTCCTCCTTTTAAATCCTCACAACCGCAATTGTAAACATGATAACATTAACTATTCATTGAAATCTGAAGCTAACAAAGGTAGAAAATATTAGAAACAGCGGGAAATTCTTTTTACGGATTTTTTTTTTTTTTTTTTTTCAAGCATGTAAATTTTTAATTTATTACCTTCAAATAATCCCTATCTATTTAGGAATTACCATTATTTCAGAGAAGACTTCTTAATCTTTGATTACAAAATTTAATTGCCAGCCTTGAAAACAAACAGAATATATTTTTAATTTGGTCGCATTATCGATAAAATTAGCTATTACTATGCCCAACTAAAAAAAAAAAAGATAATTTTACCTATATACGATAAATTAAACATTTCAAATATCTTCCTTCTTTTTTTTTTTTTGATATAGAGACAAAAGTAATCATGAGATCAGCTAAAACTTAAATGCTTAGGATGAGGAATTATTCTTTATTTAACTTTGCAACACGCTGAAATACACGTGCACGCGCGTCTCTGTGTGTATATACTCTTTTACGGGTTTCAGTCATTGGACTGCGGTCATGCTAAGGCACCGCTTTGAAGCGTTAATCGATCAAATCGATCCCAGTACTTTATA
>JAOPJM010000374.1:9073144-9092170 GCA_027124095.1 Muusoctopus leioderma | reverse complement strand
AGGAAGAGCATCCGACCGTAAAAATTCTGCCTCAATAACTCCCTCCGTCCAACCCATGCTAGCATGGAAAAACGGACATAAAAACGAAAAACGATGATGTATCAGGGGCCGGTCTTCTTTCCTACTTACTAAAACTTTAGTCTTAGCTAAGTTTACTATGAGGCCACCTTTCAGTTCCAGATTATTATGATTATTAATTGACTAACAAATTAAATATATGCACAATTCATTAGTGATGTGACCGATTTTGTAACTACCACTATCTTTCCCACATTCTTACCCATTTTGTAGCTAACACTATCTTTCTCACATTCTTACCCCACTGTCCCCCAATCACTCTCCCACCCAGGTACACCCACACACATACTCTGTCCCTCACTATCCCTCGTCCACTCACCTGTTCATTTTCTCAGGCCATGCTTACTCTCATTGTATGGAGACTATGTAGAGCAGAGAGAACTCTTTAGCCTGCAGGGGACCAAGGCATCCTCTTTTAGTGTTGGAACCAGGATAAAATGCACCCTGTGTACTCTATAAATTGGTTGGCAGCTGAATGGAGACTACAAAGGGTAGAGAGGGCTCTCTAGTCTTGCCGTGAACATGACAACCTCTCTAGTGTTGGTACCACGATAAACGCACCCAGTGCACTCTGTAGAGTGGTTGATGATAGGAATGGCATCCAGCCATAGAAACCCAGTCAAATGAAACATACGAATAAGGTGTGGTCCCCTGACCAGTCTAGGAAAGTGATGACTCCAATTGGAATCAATGCGGGCCGAAATCACTCGTCCGTCCCATGCCAGCATGGAAAATGGATGTAAAATGATGATGATGACGATGTGACATGTATTTTAACTAATTACACACAGCTACCATATAGATTAAGTGAGTCATTGTCATGGAATTCCTCACAATCAGGAAGATATTCTCTAGGTTACTAGTAAGGTATTTCTTTATGCAGGATGACTGTTGCACATATCCTTCACACTTGGTCAAAACCTAGCTGATTTGAGATTCTTGTCAGAGGTGAAGTTTGAGTTATATTTTGTCTAGGACCTATCCCTTGTTTACACCAATGAAGATGGTAGCAACAGTAACAGATAACATTCTTGTTTGTCTTTTGTAGGACTTGATGCAGTTGCAAGTGATAATGAACACTCTGCTAGAAGTGAGAGTGAGAGTGGTGAAGAAGAAAGTGAAACAAACATGAACAGATACAAAAAGCTGCTTGAAGCTGCTGAAGAAAATGTTAAGAAGAAAAAGCAAGGAAATATTGAAATGGAAATAACATGGGAGCCAGGTATGAAATTGAATAATGTTTATGATGATCAGGCTATACATTTGCAGAGGGTAACTGTTTCACAATCATTTTTTCATGCTAACATGAAAGTGATAGTTTTTTTTTTAAAATCTTTAAATTTGCATATATTTTTGGAGAAATGTTAGATGTTGTAAGAGCTATGTCTTGCGTAGGGGCAAAACACAATGACTGTATTGTAGTTTGAACTCTTGGCCCTATTATAAGTAATCCAGCACTTTAACCTCACCACTAGTGTACATTTACATAGCCTTTATTTGTTAATGGTTACTAATCAGAGACACCATCCAGTTTAAATATATTGGTTATAAAAATTGTATGATATATATATTCAAAATTAGGCCCTTTCAGTAAACTCCTTCCATATAATTGTTAATTAACAGAAAGTAGGGAAGTAACCTCAAAAAGGTAACAACTATACATGTGTAGAACTGTATATTATCTAAAGGAAGTGCATGAGAAATTACATTTTTAGTACACATTCTTTTGAAGATATTGTTTTAAAACTAGGTATGTCAAAGCTTGCTTTAGTAGACACAAACTTTGGGTAAATTAACTTTTAAATGATAAAATAATCTTTGTTTGAAGGGAATAAGTAGTTTCCATGTTTATTTTATATCCAAAAAGTACTTTGGGATTTTCAACTTTCCCTTGACTATGGCCTTGTAATGTCTTAAAATCAGTCTCTTCTGATCTTACCAAGATTATTTCAAAACTAGTGGGACCTGTGGAAATTCCATGTTTTATAAATGTTCTTATTTCTGTTTTGATGCATAAATTTATAGATCTTCATAACATTGTTTCATTATGTTAAATATTTCGATTATGTCTTTGATTTTGTTCCATAGTTAATGTTGTTTAAAGCATAACACTCGAATTTGTTTCATTATGTTAAAAATTTCAATTGTGTCTTCGATTTCCTTCCATAGTTAAGGTTGTTAAAAGCATAACACTCAAACACATATTACTGCAAACAGAATAATGTTATAGATGCTTCTTCAGTATCAGATGTTCAGATTGTGTCAGTATCAGTTTTAATTTTGATTTAAGGCCTAAAAGAAAAGACAGAAAGCCTTCTGAAGCAAAGAGATAAGAAGCAAAATTCAACACCTTGGTTGGATTACCTTGACAAAGTAAAGACAAAGCGGAAGGACAAAAAATCTGCACGAAAGGTATTTACCTCTGTTATAACAGAATTTATTTATTTTCCTCTTAAAATGCTATCTCAGAGAATTACAGCTGGTCTGGTCAATTGGATGTCAGGCTGCTCACTCAACAATTTGTATTCCATTACCAATGCTGCACTTTGTTCATGGTTCAGATACTCTAACTCATTCAGTCCATCTATCTTATGTAGATACTATGGTTGGGCACAGCTGATTGCTATAAGCAAGAGGAGCACTATACTTAGCAAGTATTTTATTAGATTACTGTGAGATTACTGTGCTGAGTAATTACTGTTGTTCTCTGTGCTTAGAGTAGGCAGCAGGCAACCACTACATTGTATCATCCAAAGGAGATTTTAAAATTAGCAAGATGTCAATCTCTCATTGCATTCTATAGTTTAAAGGATTTAAGAAGAAACACTGACTCTCTTTTCATATTAGAAGCTTAAATTTTTTCAGATATAACTTCACCTTTTTTTCTGTCAGAAACAGCTTCTTGCAGCTGAAATATATACAAGATATATCAAAATTATAATCTCATCTTCACTTCAATCTATATTGAGTAGAGTTGAAGTTGACTAGAAAAGTGAAAAAGAAATATCTACATCTGTCTGTCTGTCTGTCTGTCTATTGCACAGTGATTAGTATATTTAATATTTTTAAATGATGTTCTTGCTATGAATGGGAAATGGTAATAAAATCATAAAGTCATTTGTGACTGAGTGGTTAATGAAATTATTGTGTAAAGTCATAAATTCAGTATTATTTTTATTGCAGTAGATTTTTCACAGTTGGTGGCAATCTTGATTAGATTGCCATGCTATTTACCCTAGTAAGACAGTTTGTAAAAGATTTCAGCAAGTTGATTTGCCATGAGGAGTGAAAGAATCTAATGTTTCAGTCACTTGCCCTTCTTCCGAGAGAGAGAAAATATATAGAAATGTATTGGCTCTGTATATTCTCTCTCTCTCTCTCTCTCTCACAGTGACTGAAATGTTAGATTCTTTCAATCATAACAGTAAATCCACTCTGAACTCTTTTACAAACTCCCCTGCGGATAAATGTTTGCTGGCGTAGCCACTACCAGCTTCCTTACATTCTGGATTTTATCATATTTGCTGTAGTACCTCACTGTGAGTTCATTTCTTGCCAGGAGCTACTTTTTTTATATATTTATATTTTGAAAATTATATCTTGTAATATTTCATTCCTTTTACCAAAGTTCTTTCATATATATCTCCTGTCATCCATACAATCTGTTCTGTTTATTTGCTTGTTTCAGGCTGCTAAAAAAGAAACTTCTGATGAGAAAACCCTGTTCAGTGATGATGACATGTCATCTGCTGTGGACTTAAATGATCCTTATTTCAGCAGTGAAATTAATTCTAACGCCAATAAGAGTGAGTTTAACGTTGCTTTTTATTTTCCAATTTATTTCTGATTTGTGAAGAGACTCTACTGAGAGTTATCAATCTGGTTCACATTTTCAGTTACATTATTTCTTCTATTGTAGAGAGACTAGTAAAGGTGAGGTTGGTGACTGTTAAAGCAGTAGTATTGAGAAATAGTACCAACATGATGTTGCTGTGTTGTAGTACTTTCAATTTCAGACTATTGCTTGAACACTAAAGAAAGGATGGTTTGGTGATATAATACTGAACCACTGAATACATTGATAGAGGGATCAAAAACTTACAGTAATGGGTTACAAATCACGTCAAAGTTAAATTAAACTTGTTTGCCATTAAATTGATTATCAAAAAAGCATTGTTGACCATTAATGAAACTACTGCTGGATCCTAGATGAATTTAAGGATCATTGGGTTGCTGTGTGTGACAAACCCACTCAAGCATGGAGGACCTCTATATCTGACTGACAAATCATTGCAGTCTTCTTATTCCTCACATTATGTTTCAATTTAGGCAGCATGTGGAAGACCTAATAGTCAGTTATGTAGCAATGGTAAATATGATCAGTATAGATCAAGAAGGCAACCTGAGAAGTAATTTGTGTCTTAACATGATCTTACTCAGTTCTTCTCACCTTTTGATTGTTATAGCTCAATACTCCATTAAATTAGCATTTCTACCAAATAATTATCCAGTGCTAGTATCACTATAAACAGTCTGCCTGCACAATTACAATATTTAGAGATAGGAGGTCATAAAAAATTGTTTTGTTTATTTCTTATCAAATTAAAAGATTTAACAATTATATTATAAGATGGCAAGATATTTAAAAAATTACAAAAAATTAATAACAATACCATAACAGTATTTAATTTTTCATTCTCTGTGTAATAATATACTTTAAGAATCAAAAACTCAAAAGAAAAAAGAGAAGAAAAAGAAGAAACTTGCTGAAGACAGTTCTGAAAACCTGACTGAACAAGAAATTGAGCATAAAAAGCAAGAAAAGGTGGGTTGATGTCTAAAGATTATACTAAAATGGTTGCAGCTTCACAATTTTACTGGATTTTTTATTTCATAAATCTATGAAAGTTTTTTGTTTATTTGTTGACTTGGAATTAGACACATTCATCGCGAACATATTTGTCGAAATACATATTGGTCGAAAGCATATTGGCCAAAAAACATATCCATCAAAAGACATATTTGTAGAAAAACCAAATTTGTTGAAAGACAAATTGATCGAAAACATGAGTTAACATCAAATTCATCAAAACATATTCGTAAAAAAATATAGAAAACCATACTAATGTTTTTAAACAACTTGTAATTTTGAAATGATAACAAATTATAAAATGAAATATTTTCAATTTATTTTCACACTGTTTGGTTTTTTTTTATAAGAAAATGGGTGTAATTCTAAGCATTTTGACAGTGTGATTTGATGGAGAATTGGCTGCTATTTCTAGCAGGTCAAGCGACCACATAGAGCAGGAGTAGAATGGATTAATGATGCTGTTATGTCAGTAGCTATAACAGGGATGCATAGTATGATACATTTCAAATTATAAAACAAAGTTGGCCTAATTAAAAATTTTAGAAAATTTGTCAAAACAATAACCCCATATATTTGTAAAGAAAAAATTATTTTAAGAAACAGCAATTCTTTCTGTAATTAACTACTATATGTTTAATAAATCCTTGTAGTTGAGACTTGAGTGAGTCAATATAAGACCTACCATTATCAAATAGCAAAAGCCTACATGTAGTCTTTTAAATATTCTATTGTTTGGCTATTAACTCTTAACATCCTGTTAAAAATATTCTATGTCCTGTAATGATTGAGCTGAAAATACCTAAAAATTTGTTTTCTGCAGCTTATTTATTATGAAATTTACAGGTAAGAAACACAGGTGCTTGAGGTGTTTTCACACAAAAATAATTCACTTTCACCATATATATAGTTCAATGATTTATATCAATTTGATGATATGGTACTGTGTGGAACTGTGTCTTACAGGATGTTATGAGTTAATCATGATTTCCACCACCCTACTCCTTGAACTCTTACATACTTTGTTAGCAGTCTATCAACAATATTTCCATATTCTCTTTATTTAGTTTCATACTTAGCACATCTAAAGCCACCTCATTGCAATTTCACATCACTCATTTTCTCTATTTTCACTCTTTCCTTATTCACTTGTTGTATTGTTGTTTAACTGTTCCTTATTTGCCTCATGTATACTTCACTGTTCACTTCCAGCAGTAGAATTTCCAACAGTGTTGGCAAAGGTATAGGACCAGCATCAATTCCCTAGATTCTGTTTGTGTGTGCCTATGTTTTAATATTACTGGTCTTAATACCGCATACTCTTTATTTATTCCAAAGCAAATTTTAACTTGTTGCTGTTTATCTTTTCACTCTTAAGTTTAGTGAGCATGTGCTTATTTGATCTTTTGCAGAGCTTCAGCAAAAAAAAAAAAACATCAAATCTCTAAGTTCTTAAATTATCTAAACTTACAAAAATATTTGAATTTTATTTACTTCTGATCTGGAATTTCCATTGCTTTTCCTTATTTAATAAGTTTTAGTGTTCTATCACTCTAACTCCCCCGTTCATATTTTGTCATTCATTCGAACCTTTCTCAACTTCTTTCACATTTGTGTTTTAATTACTAGAAATTGCTCTAAGTTTTCAATCAAAACTGATTGTTATTGGACTTGATAGTAGTACTGTGAAATTATTTGGTGAATAAACACCTTTGAATGTGTCTTGGAGGCCATATGGAGCAAATGGAAATGTCGTAATTGACTTTGGTGTCTCCAGTTAGACCAAATTCAACACAAAGTGAAATGTGGGCATAATGTGGAATCTTCTTTCTCTGACTCTAGAACAGTTCAAACAATGAGTCAGCTGCTGGTTTGCCCATTATTGGATTCCTCTTGTTTGGATAATTTGAGAAATAACACAAAGATTGCATAAACATATAGAAGGTTTGATATAGACACAAAATAATAATTATAATATGCCTTGTAAATTTGTTATGGCTGCCTATAGAGTAATCATTCTTCAAATGTTTTACTTTTCTTCTTTCAGGAAGAACTTGCTTTGCTCATGGCTGATGATGGTGATGATGATGATGATGATGACAGAAAGAAGAGTAAGCATCATTTTGATTTTGAAGACTACATTGAAGGAGTAAAGAGTGACAAAAAGAAAAAGACCAAGAAGAAATTGAAGCAGAAGTCAAAAATAGATGATGATGATGATTTTAAGGTAAATGTCTAGTTCTGGTTGTTGTTGTTGTTTAGTCCCAGGTCAACCCCAACTGAGTTGACATTATCAAACATTCCAGCCATGGTCATCCTGTCTTTTTAGGGATATCTATGACTACATTATGTAATGTGTCCTATCTTTTTTTTATGACAGTAGGATATGATTTGAGGGATATTTGACTGCTATTTCCTACAGGTTGAGCAACCACATTGGCTTGTAAATGTCTAGTTTTGTGTGTTGGTCTGTCTGTCTTGCTTAGTTTCTAAAGTGTGACTCTACTACAATTAATGCAGATTCAATATCGTATTGGAATTGGGAATTCATTTATCTCATGTGCTGGTAAGCTGGAGAAAGCTGTGTTCAAATTAGTCACCAGCCAATATCTTATTCTATTAAATATACACTAATATGTGTCTCTCTATATATGTATGTGTATTTCTATATCTGTGTCTATGTGATTGCAATCATACAGGTGCTTCCTAAAGGTAAAACTCTCAAAATTATTGTGAGTCAAAAAGGTATAAATATATTGTGTAAATGTAACATTCAAATTTGGTTTCAAATGTTAAAGCCATTCCTATAGATGCCATAAAAGATAACTGATGGGAAAAAAAAGTTTGTCTAATTCAGGAAGTTTGCTAACACAGAGGGCAATTTATCAGCATCAGCCATGAGCAAATATTCTACTCTCCAAAGAGTTTCTATCAGGTGAAACACCTATATTAGAGGAAAAATCTCTTAATGAAGTTTTCTGTATGCACAATGAGTGTTGTACATGTAGGCTTTTAAATCAAGTTTATTAGAGTTTGTTGTAAGAAAAAATAAAAGTGGTGTTATTTATTATGCAAAGACATTTTTGTTTTATAAAGAAGTTTCCGTTGAAGATGTTAGTTCATCTAGAGTATGTAGAAAATACATGTTAAAATAAAACCTACATGTTTTTTTCTGTAGAAGATACAATTTAGGTAAGTTTCATCTAATCATGCAATTTTCTAGTCTAACTCATTGCATTGTCATTTGAATCTATTGTAAACCTTAGATTACCCTTTTGTACCAGAAGATTGGACTCCTGCTGATTTAACAATTTCTTTTGGAAAATACACTGTATAGTTTCTTGTTGTCTATTCCTGAGCCAAGAGAGGCTTTGGACTCAACACTGCAAGCTAACAGAACACTCCTTATTTGTGCTCACACTGCTACAGAGTGAGTAGTACCTGTGCATAGTAATTATTTGTAACTAAGTGAACTATACTGTCGAGAATTAAGCATTTTGGCCATGTTTAGTGCACCATTTGTGAGGGAATACAAATCATTAACGCTTTGACCAAGTGTCCATTATTCTATTAAGTTGGTTAATTATGATTTTCATAAAGTGATAGTGTGTGTGTGTGTGTGTGTGTGTGTGTAGTTATTTGTGTGTGTATGAGTAATAGGAAATGTAATTTACTAATTATTATTGGCTCTTATAACAAAGAACCTAACTAGTTCTATCACAGAATTGCTCATAATTAAGACACTTAGTGTCTTAATTGCATAAAAATATAAAAACTTCATATTTTCTATGACACTTTTATTTTCTTCTAGATTGATTTAAATGATAATCGATTTGACGCAGTCTTCACATCTGGTCACTATAATATTGATAAATCTGCTCCTGACTACAAGAAAAGTGCCGGAATGGAGGAGTTGATTGAAGAGAAACTTCGGCGACGCTATAATGAAAGAACACAAGCAACCACAAAACGAAAGGATTCCAGTGATATATCAGGCTCTTCTGAGAAATATTCTAAGATGAATGCCTCAACCTCGGTATCAACCAGTGAACAATCTTTGGACAGTCTTGTTCGTTCAATAAAATCAAAAATGCATAACTTACATAATTCTAAAAAAATGAAAGTAAAATAAATAATAATTTTAAAATTTATTATAAAATTGCAATATTATTTAAATGTTTTAATTGTGGTGGCTGATGAGAAATATGGCTACAGGTAAGTATTATCAAAGTTAATTTTTCTACAAAAGAAATAATTTTTTTAAAACACTTAGCCAAAATATATTAGTCCAGAGTTGACTGATGAAAGGTAGGAATATATACATCAGCTGATAGCTATGCTGCTATGAATATGATGCAAATGACTGAGTGAAGTAGAGGGTGAATAAGGGTTGTGTGCTGGCAAAGGAAAAGTATCTGTAATGACGGAAGAACTGAAAAGGAAGTGGTGAGGTCAGGTCTGAAGATATTTGGACCTCACAGATGAGATAATTAAAGATAAATAACAATATGCTATAAAGGATATCCCGTACAGCAGGGAAATCAAACATTAAAATAATAATGATTACCATTTCTGTTCTTTTCTCTTGAGGATAACATTTTAGAATGGCATAACCTTCGACTTTCTTCACATATTTATTCAATCAACTTTTTGTATTTTTTAAAGTCAAATGTACTATTTTATAGCAGGTATCTGTGCATCTTTCAAGGGATTAAGTCCGGAGAGAGGTATCCTCTATGCAGGCTGTTTCCACCAATCCTTTCACCACCACCCAATAGCCTCAATAAGATTTACTACTGACCTCCATATTTAAAAGCCTTTCTCTTATCCCCCTGTTGGGCTGCCATCTTCTAATGTAATAGGAAAATAGTTATTCTACTCTACATTAAAAAGTGTGTATAGAGGGAACTACAGATGGAGAGGATGTTGAGCTGGATCTTGGGAATGGTGTGAAGATGGAAGGCATGAAAACGTTACCTTGGAGACATGTTGAATGGAGAGGGTGGATCAGACTCCGTGACAGTATCTAGAGAGGTGTGCATGGAAGAAGTTCCGGGAACTAAGTGGTGTGCTAATGAGGAGGAGTGCT
This sequence comes from Muusoctopus leioderma, assembly GCA_027124095.1. Lineage (NCBI taxonomy): Eukaryota > Metazoa > Mollusca > Cephalopoda > Octopoda > Octopodidae > Muusoctopus > Muusoctopus leioderma. Next base: position 9,082,133 of record JAOPJM010000374.1, on the reverse strand, counting down.
GAAACCTAAGGGAAAGGTGTATGTGTGAGAAGTGCCATGATTTATGGGAGCGAGACATGTGCGATGAACATGGAGAAGGCTGGAAATGAGAATGGTCCGATGGATGAGTGGAGTGTCAATGAGAGAGGGGAAGACAAATAATGAATTGCAGAGGACGATGGGAATAGAACCAGTGATGAATGCTGTGAAGAGAAATAGAATAAGATAGTTGGGTCATGTGTTGAAGGATGAAAGTGACTGGGTGAGATGAGTGTGGAAGTAGAGGAAGGGGAAGGACATGGCTAAAGATGATGGGGTAGGAAATGAAAGCCAGGGGGGGGATGCAGACGATGGGGAAAAATGGAGAAGCTTGTCATGGGGCCTGCAAGGCTAACCCCTGCTTTAGCGTGGAAGATGGCCTTAAAATGCAAAGAGAGAGGGGCTTTACATTAAAAGGTGCTGAACTGCAAGTTGGATGACAGTTTCAGGGTTTACCAAAGAAGCAATGAGCTAGAGTATCTAAACATCAAAGTTGGATCTGTAAATGACAGAAGTATGTAGATGGCCAATACATCTAGAAAGATAGTCTCATTAGTGCTCAAGTCCTTTCATGGGAAGAGATGTGTAAACTATGTACTAGCAGCAGTATCTTCATATCAAGTGACATTACAATTTGTAACAGTCTTAGATAACAGTTAAATATTTGTTACATTTCACTATATTGTGTAACAAGCTTTTGTTTTTGCTACTGGTATCTCTATTGGTAAGTAACTAAATGCCACATTCAATTTAGATATAAGGTGTTAGAGATTGGGACTTCCAGTGTGCAGGTAAAAAATGGTATAATGTAGGTAGTGGTGTAAAACATCTGAACCAATTAACTGCCTCAAATTAAACTATTTCTGTTCACTTTTTAAATTTTGAGCCATCTATTTTCATTTACTAATAAGTCAATGGATTTTCCATTAATAACCTTGGTTTTCATCATTTAGAACACATTATTACCTTGTGTATATATTCATTTTGATAGTGGGTAATCAAGTGAAGAAATGTCTACTTCAGTTATCATGCAAATGTTCTTTTCTCAATCTTGGCTGGAACGGAGATTCTGGTATGTCATATTTCATTGTCCTCATTGAAACCTCTGTGTTTGTAAATTTCAGTCAATATAGCTGAAAAAAGATGCATAACATGAGCATACATTGCAGGCTTATGTTATTCAAGTTGACTAGGTGTATAGTTACTTTCCACTTGCTTGCAACCCTTTTGCTTATAGCTGGCTAGCTCCTATAGTGAACCAGGAAGTATACTGGTGTGTAAGTCTTCCCTATCAGTACACAGCCTCTCCCTCACCAAGACTCCTGTCAGGCCTCCTTGTGACCACACACGGTCACCGAGTACCTTGTAACCCAAAGGGATCTTGGAGTGGCACTGTGTTTCCAGAGATACAGCATGCAGGCATGCCCCTAGCACTTAACAACCACTGTCTTGTGGGTGAGGCTAGGGGACAACACAGAAAATCTGAGGCAGTTTTTGACAGATTGTCTTTGGTCTATCTCCTTCACAACGAAGATAGTCACTTCACGTTCCCCTTGCTATGTTAGCTTACACAATGAAGATAGTCGCTTCACATTCCCCTTGCTAAGAACTGCTATGTTAGCTTACTGAGTGCCTACTTACCAACTCTGCTGCCTGATAGTAAAGACAAAAGTAACTTCTTGACTAATATCCCCAAACAGAACAATGTCATCCTAATGGGTGATTTTCATGCAAGAGTAGGGAGGAAAGTATGCTTGCAACAGAGTGGACTCTGCTAAAGGCACCCAAAGGCCAGGTGGTGGTATTAAACCGGGCAACAGATTAAGTCTACCACCAAAGTAGGCCACAGCACGAGTTGAACTTAAATCGAGTTCATCAAGTGATTAGGTACCATGGTGCTGTGAAAACTAATAGTGTGTGCAGTATGACCTCACCATCTTCCAGCAGAAAAATGAACACAAGACCTCATGGATGCATCCCAAGTCCAAACACTGGCATCTCATTCACTTCATCATGGTCAGGTGGATAGACTACAAAGATGTTTTGCTCACCCCTTCAATGAGGGGAGCAGTGTTGAACAGGTCATTGCATGATACTGGCAAAGGTCAAATTGTAAGTGAGCACCTTAAGATGTTCGAGAGGCTCAATTGCCGTAAACTCAACAGCCTGATATTTGTAAGGACTCATCACTCTCTAGCTGTCATACTGAAACTTTCAGAGGAACTCCTCACCTCGAGAGACAGTATTGATGACTAATAGTCCTCCCTAAATTCCACACTATGATGTTACCAAAACCATCGGATTCAAGATGAAAAAATACATACATCAAGACTTATTTGATGAGAATATCCGCACGTTCCTGAATAACATATTCAAGGCCTGCAGAGCAACTTGAACCCTGAAAATTGAATGTTGAATTGCTAAAGCTCAGGAAATTCTGATGCATGCAGACAGGCATGATATGCACAATTTCTATGATGCGATAAAGATCCTCTGTGACCCCCAAAATTATTATTCCATGGCACCAGTCAAGTCTTCATACAGCATATCCTTACCACTTCACAAGTCAATGCCCCATTCTGAAGTTAATGCTGCCATCAGAACTCTGAAAAACTGGAAATATCCTGGACCTGACAACATTTCAGCAGAGATCTTAAAGGAGGGTTCTTACCTCTGCACAAGAGTGCTTCATCATTACTTCACAGAAGCATGAAACCAGGAGTATAAACCTCAACACTGGATAGATGCTAACAATGTCTCCATCTACAAACACATTGGATAATGTAGCCCTAGACATACCTCTAAAAAGATGGGATGTTTACAGTTGGAATGCCTTTGATCATAGGTCGGCTCAACCAGAGCTGACCTGGGACTAAACAACAATAACAAGGTAGACAAATCTACTCCACTCTTATCCATTGCAGAGAAGGTTCTGGCCAGGGTACTACTCAAAAGACTGATCCAGTCTACATAAGAAAACATCACACTAGAGTAACTGTTTGGCTTCTGCAAAGATCGAGGTACAGCCAACATAATCTTTGTAACAAGAGAAATACAGGGGGCAACATCAGGATCTGTTCATTGCATTTACAGATCTGTCAGAAGCTTTCGATACTGTAAAGAGGGAACTTAGTGGGACGTTCACAGGAAATTTGGTTGCCCAACCAAATTCATGAATTTCCTTCATCAATTCCACACGGGGATGGTGGGCCGAATTGCTGAGCTCCTCAATGTAAAAGCGGGAGTCAGGTAAGGCTGTATGCTAGCTCTTGTACTCTTTAATATCTGCTACATCTATCTGACCACACTGTTACATAAGACGATGGAAAAGGGGTGGAGGTGGGACAAGTGTCACTGTTAACTTATAACTTAATGGAAATCATTTCAACATTAGAAGGCTGCAGGCCACCCATAAGCTCAGATTTGAGCAGATCATTGAGTTCTAGTGGCTCACACTCAGATCTGAGCTGATGGTGGTGCTCTAGTAGCTTACATTCCAAATGCCTACAGGTCATCATCTCAGCTTCTATTACAGCTTATAAAAGAATAGGCTTGACAGTTAACATCTAGAAAAGTGAGGTCATCTGTCAATGGCATACTGTACCATCCTCCCTCCTCCCCACTTTCTCAGTACAACAGCACCAACAGTCTCCCCAATTCAGATACCTAGGCAGTATCATTTCCACCAACTGCACACTGTACAAGGAAATTCAAATCCACCTCAAACATGCCACAGCATCCTATGAAAGGTTCAGAAAGAGTTTTTGTAAACAATCTCAGCCCCCATAGCAAGGTCTCATCTACTGTCCAGTCTATGTCCACTCTCTTGTATAGGTGCTAAACATGGACCACATACAGACCCTGGAGGTCTTTTATATCCAGTGCCTTCAGAAGTTGCTTTCAGTCTCCTCGGGATTATGCACACACAAATACTTCATCGAACCAACACCAGCTGCAATGAAGCCATACTATACAGGCATCAAATAAGATGCATCAGACATGTAATGTGCATGTCTAATTTGCATATTCCTTTATGGCCGTCTACCCCATGGTCAACACCTGGCTGGAGGTCAAAAGAAGCAGTTCAAAGACCTTAATTTTGGTGTATTGCTGTAGGTACACATATATTTAAGACCACTTTCAAGAGGAGCAATGTCAACCCTTCAAAAGTGGAAGACCTTGCTCACTTTGGTGGTCTCACTATTGTAAGAGGATTGAAGATATGAAAGAGAAACATATCACTACCAGAAGCAAGAAAAGAAACATACTGACTGAACTACACTTGCCCTCATCAAAAAAACATTTACATGTCCCATCTGCAATCGAAGCTGTACATCAAAGAATTGGATATAGTTTTCAAAAAATCCACAAATGAAGGTCATCATCGGATTCTATGGACAACCATAAGCAAGCAACTTAACTATGTTACTCTATGACCCAAAAGTCAAAATTTTCAAATCATGTTAGTCAGGCCTCTGTAATGATTATTGAGAGGCAGGGAATTCCTGTTATAAAACACATACTGCCTCTAGAGAATACAAGAATAATCTATTTCCTCCTTTATTATCATGGTGTGCTACGTCATATTTGAGAATGGACCTAGTATTGTGTGCTTTCATGGACTTGTCACACTTCAATATATTATGTCTGATTTCTGTTCTTCATTTTGGGTTGTCAATCCCAAGAAGTAATCTCTTCAAAAAGTATGTCTTTTAGCAAGTATCCATCACACTGAGTAAGGTATGTATATAAGCAGTGCCTGTAAGCTTGATTGACACATCTAAGGTGAGGTCCTTCAAAAATTGCTGGCAAATAGCAGAAATAAAATGTCTTTAGTATGTGGCTTAGGATTCACAGCCATACAGGATTACATTGAGAACAGAAAACACATAGGCCTTGATGTTGGTGCTGGTGGACATATTTTTGGTAGTTTAAAGGTAATTGCTCTCATGCCTATCTCTACATATATAAGCTCTATCTTGTGGATAATGACTCCAAGGTATGTAAAACGTCTTAACTGTGATGTCACTCGACACCAGCAAAGCATTCAAACCCATCTGGCATATAAATCTTCTGGTAAACCTGTCTACCTATGGACTCCATCACCTCTTGTCTTTTGGATCAGTTGCTTCCTGTCAGATGGCTCTCTGAATATCTTTCCTCTTAATGACCATTAGCATGGCTTTCTGAAAGCCAGAGCCACTGGAGGTCTACTCTCCTATGTCACTCATCAGTGGGCTCTTACCCTCAAGAAGTTTGGTGGAAGCAGTCTTATTGCCATCGATATCAGAGTATTTGACTGTGTCTGGCAAATGTATCTCCTGGCAAAAATGCCCGTCTATGGGCTCCACCCATCTCTCTCTCTTATGTTGGATCAGTGGCTTCCTGTTAGATTGCACCATCACAGCATGTGCTGATGTAGCACTCTCTCACTCACACTCTATCAACTCTGGTGTTCCCCAGGGTTCAGTTTTTGTCCACGACACTTTTCCTCCTACACATCAACAATCTACTTCTTGCCATTGTCTTCAGCAACACCCACTCCTACATATATGATACCACCTTTCAGTCTTCCGTATCCTTCTGCACCTAAGCATCATCTACATGGAACATAGACACCTCATGCCAAATCTGTACTGATTCCATGAACAGAGACCTTGAAAATATTCTCCAATTGGGTCAAGTCAGTCTTGTCTCCTTCAACAGTACGAAGACATGATTACTGCACATATCAAGAAAACATTATCACACCTCCCCTAAACATGAACAGCAACTAGTACCCCCAGGTCACTACAAATATTATGTCTCACCGTCACTGAAGATCTCTCCTGGCGAATGCCCATCCCTTAACTTCATCACAAAAACTGGCTTTTCTCTCAGGGCCAGAAAATACTTCACCCTCTAATAACTACTATCCATTGTTTCTCCCACTTCTGGGGGGACAGAGCTGCTGCTACACTTGCATCCTAGATTGTTATTGTTGCCCACTTCACTATTGCTAGTGAGCACATTCAATGAGTGCAAGACATTTATATGTGCATACGCACACACATATATTTTCTATTTTTGGGGGTATTCTTTTTGTTGGAACTTCTCATTTTTTATGAATCTTAATTTTGTATTTATTTTTACTTTTTCATTTATTTTCTGTTCTATTTCTTCTTCTATTTTTGCTTTGATTTTTTTCTTTCATTCTGATTTTTTAACCTTTTTTATTGTCTCTATGTCTATGCCTATTTTCATTTTTTTCTGCCCATTTCCCCAATGAATTCATCCAGTTGTCTTCTTTCCCTTCTTTCATTTGCCCCATTAATATTTTCCACGCTATTCTTTTCTCTTCCGAGTGTATCAGTTCATACAGCCACATGAACTTTCTATAGATTATTATGTGTGAGTATGGCCATGTGCCCGTCTCACTTATGAGCCCATAGTATGGTGTTCCTTTCTTCTGCTCATATACTATCAATAACATTAGGTATTGGGCTTTATTTAACTGCTCCATGTCATGTTTTTTTTTAATGTCCGTCCATGCTTCTGTATTCGTTAATATTGTCGATTTAATGATCACTTCTACCAAATATCTTCTTATTTCCATATCCGCATCTCCTACACATCTTCCTTCTTTAAATAGGGCGGTGGTTTAAGTCTACCACCAAAGAACATGAATGGTTCATCCGACGGGCTTCCATAATTTCCGTGTGCTAAATTTCACTCACAAGGCTTCAATTAATTCGAGATTATGGTAGAAGACACATGCTCAATGAGCCGCGCAGCGGAATAGAACCCTAAACCGCGTAGTTGCGAAGCGAACTTCCTAACCTTACAGCCATGACTGCGTCCTTATAACATGTACAGTGAAATTTTCTTGCAGATAATTGAAAAACTAGAGGATGCGACTCAATTTTTTCTGTTCTTTTCTGGGAAACCCCAGCTCGTTCATGCTTCTATGTAAATCTCTCGTTACATAGCTCAAATCACCTACCACGATGGACATACAGGAGACGTTATAGTCAAAGTTAGAAAGCTATAGTTGTTGTTCTCCGTAACTTCAGTCGAGACACTCACAAAAAATTCAATTATGCATGATTTTTTCCCCTTACCCCAGAGAAGAATATTGGGCCTGTTGCGTTTGGACTGCACTGCACTGCTTTTATTGGGATTTTCTATCGGTATTCTTCATTTTTAAATGTGTGGATGCGTTCTGTTTCTTTTGCACTTCTGGTGTGTTGGTCAAGGCAATCCTTCCTGCAGACAGCATCGTATACAGATTTTGTAACAATGTCATGTCTCGTGGAAAGTAGTAACTTGCTGACATTTGGTGGAAGCTACTGTTGATGTAGGTGGTATTACCCAACTGATATTTTGTATTCGAGGGAGGTTGTTTCTGGTTAAATCCACTTAGCTATAATGCATACTAAATAGGTAATGCACATTATAGTGAAGCGGTGGAGCACTGTATAATCAACGAACATTTCTTAATGGTAGACTTAATCCCTCACTCGGTTAAATTCCACCACCTCGCCATTGGGTGCCTTTAGCGGAGTACACTCTGCTGTAAGCATTCGGGCTAGGTCTCCCGTCTGAGGATAGTTTCCTCGCACCAATCTCGGAGACCCTGAGAGACGTCATGGGCGTTGCCTTTCCTTATTTAACTAAGCGATGACAAAAAGTGTGCAGTACTGAATTCAAAACCTCCTATATGTCTGATAAAGGCAATGGGATGCTATTGAAGTATTCAACTTCATATCTGCGTCCCCAATCGTCTCTATTATACTTTAGATTGGATCCGACTCCTTGATCAGCCGACGGGCTGCGTGTGATGGATAGTGGGCAAAAGTCTATACTACGTTGAAGAAGCCTCCACGGAAGACTCTGCCACGTAGTTATTCTGGCGTGCCTGCTCATACTTGCTACACGGTATTGCATGTCTGTTGCAGATAAATGCTAAACAAAGCAAATAAGTAAAACATCATGTAACTTGTATGTTGTTAAAGAGACTACAATAGAGAGTTTCTATAGTTATAAAAGCATGATGGTAAAGAGTGGAAACGAATAAAGTATATTTGTCAATGCGTGTTCTGACGAAACTTATAATAATTGCAGGAACCACAAATTGCAGGAAACGATGAATTTAGAGAAACCTTTAAAACAAGCGGAAGAAACGGGAAACTTAACAGCTTTAACCTTATGAAAGAATTGGGTGACTTAAAAAACAATTGTCCAGTTAACCAGCATGTGACTATTAACAAAAATAACGCAAGCTATGGGAACCAATGGGAACGTTTCCAGTTATAATTAAAGTATAAATTGTTCATGAGAAATATTTTTATACAAATACTGATTGAAAATCTTTCAGTAAATATTCTTTGTTGCTCTCGTAATAAATTTTGGCGGAAATAACTAGTAGAACGTTCAATATATTACAGCAGTTGAAAACAAAAATTAGTAAAATGATAACCAAACAATTATATTCACGGTGGATATGTTTTCTTGCCTTGCTGTTTCTCGGTGTGGTTTTCAGCCTGACACAAGATACCGTCTACGAAGAAGCCCAGGTAAGTGAGACAGTATGTGAAGTAAATAGAAAATAAACTTATTTTCTTTTCTTATTTTCTTTTCTTCTTTCTATATTATTTAAACAATTATTGGACCTAGTCTGCTCATCATGCTGCAGTGGATTTTTATCTATTTTTTTTTTAAAGTCTGTACACAGATGTAGTTTTGCATGCCAATTACAATATCTAAACTTGGGTAATTAGAAAAAAGTAATTAAAAACTTACAACGGTTTAAAGATTGGACTTTTATGTCATTTATAGCCAATCACCTTCGTATATTTGTCTATTTACCATAACTGCCGACCGACACTCGTTGTTTTAGAAATAGCAGCCAAATAAAAAAACTCTACAAACTTTGAAAGATAAACATTTTTAATAAGAAAATCGAAAACCATGGTGAATTAAATTTGACAAA
>JAOPJM010000374.1:9060427-9073044 GCA_027124095.1 Muusoctopus leioderma | reverse complement strand
ACGACAAAATTGATATAAAAAATCAAAACTAAACAATCCCTAAAAGGGGAGAAAAGTTGAAAATACCTTCAAATTTGCGCAGCCGAAGCGAAACACGTGTTGTCATCGAAGAAATAAAAATAATACTTCAAATCTTCCTTTCTATTCGTACCAGTTGGAGCTCATTTACCTCCCTTATTTTTAATTTTTTATCCTATTTGTTGTTTTCATGTACGCACGTTGCCTTTACTGTTCGAAATTGCCGTACCGTTTATATTCCCATAATTCTTTAATATCTATTTTTAGTATTGTTTTATAAATCTAAGTAGTACCCACAACTGAAATATTAATGGTTCTTCGTCTTACTTTAATTGTTTATTTACACGAGGAGCATGGTCGCAACGGTGAGATATTAATTTACTATAATAATGTTCCTATCCCCCTCCCCACTTTTTTAAAACTCAAAACATGCTTTGTTGAATTTATGAGTGTGCTTGCGTCCACACACGCATACTTGTAGTTTAAGAAGTTAAATTCAGACAGACCCAGCCACCGAAAATGACTGTTCAATGTCCTTCACATCAGGGCCGGGTGTGTTCTGCCGAAACGATTCAGAAGTGAAATGGAAACGTCGATGTACTTAGTTTTTTAACATTTTACTCGTGTTTCAATAACACAAAGGCATTCCAGCCATGACCATCCAGTCAAATATACATATCAACTGGATGGTCACGGCAGGTTAATGAAACACAAGTAAAATTTTAAAAAGTATATGTCCTTGTAGCAGTGTCGTTTCCGTTTCACTTCTGAATCATCTCGATATATAATGTTACGGGTGAGGATTTCATGTATACATGCCTGGGTTGTTATTTAGTCCCATGTCAGCCCTACGATCAACGGAATTCCAGCTGGACCATCCCGTCCTTTATTCACTGTTTCTAGGATTACATTATCACGTGTGTCCTCGTTTTAAACATAGTAGAGGTGTGATTTGAGGGAGGTTTGGCTGCTATTTCTAGCTAGTAGAGACCACATACAAGCTCCCTCATCTCGTTCAGATGTTGCTGTTTAGCCCCAATGGAGCTTACCTATGATCAAAGGCATTCCAGTCGAGACCGTCCTGTCCTTTATTCAGTGTTTCAAGGACTTGATTATCTCGTGTGCCTTCATGTTTTAAGACAATAGGGGTGTGATTTGAGGGAGATTTGGCTGCTATTTCTAGCAGGTCGAGCGACCACATAGAAGCTCCTTCGTTACATACTGGATTGTTGTTTAGCTCCAAGTCAACCTTGATCGAGCTGATCTATGATCAGAGGCTTGGATATCTAGGACTACATTATCTAATGTGTCCTTCCATTTTTACGACGTAGAGTGAGATTTGAGGGAGATTTGGCTGCTATTTCAGTCGAACGACTGCTAAGACCTCCCTTTCCTCTAAAATAGAGGGCTTTGTGCCGAATGAAAAGAATCGAAAATGTAAAACTATTTGTTATGGCCGCATATAGATCATTGTTTGGACCCCTGCAATAGGCATGGCGTTATGTCCTTGAACATAGGACATAACTAGCTGAATATAGGTACCACTCTATTCAATTGCCGGAGCCAGTCAGAATTATAGACATTTCACAAATTGCTGATTTAACTTTCAGTAATATGTTTGAGGAAAGTTCTGCAACTTGTTTCCTTTACCCCTCTTATGTTTTAGCAACTAGGTTAGCATGAATTACCTTTTTCGCATTTTTAAATTTCACTACCTCGCCTCCAAATAATGATAATGTTGTTGTTTAGTACCAGGTCAACCCTGATCAAAAAAATCCTATGATCAAAGCCATTCCAGCCATGTCTATCCCGTCTTTTTATAGGTATTTAGGACTACATTATACAATGTTTCTAAGATTGTAGGGCTTGATTTTAGGAGTCCATACCATAGTAAAGAAGAGGGGTTGACGTTTGCAGATCATCTGCGACTGTTGATTTACAGATGTTCAGCTTGAACATCTGTAAATCGACGTCAGCAGGAAAAACGGGAGTGGGGAGGGAATTTCAAAGGGTTGACGTTCTGGAGAGGAAAGATTAGAAAAACTGTTTAGTGTAGGGCCTGGGCAGTGAGACATAGTGGCGGTGATTAGAGGAGAGGTAGGTTAGTTGGGTGGAGGTGGTATGCAGTTAGCTGGTTTAGTGGTAAAATAGGCAGAGAGTATGTCTGTGTGTCAGAGATTATAGTATATTGGTGAAAGAGCCAATCAGTCAAATGGCCTTTTTTTGGATGCAGATTAGGATACGTGTGTACATAGAAGCAGCACTGTCCAGATGTGGGAAAAGTACTCCGTTGTATGTAATATGTGAGCTTTGTAGAGGGTCAGTTATTGATCAAAGCTGAAATGTTTTCTGGCCTTGAAGAGGAAGGATAGTCTTTGTGATGCAGTTTCCACTATTTTATGTATGTGCAATTGCCAGGAAAGATCAGAGATTGTGAGACAGCATTTGTGGCAGCTTTGAGAGTTTTAATTGCATGTTGTCCAAAACTAATGAGGTGAGGTACATGATTATTTCCTTAATACAAGCAGCAATTATGTCTTTGTGTTGCTGAAAGCAACATAATTGTCAAGTGCCCATTTGAGAATGTTTACAGATCTCATCGTCTTTCAAAAACAGGGAAGGACACATTGGATAATGTAGTCTGGGGTACACTATACCTCAGACAAAAAAGACGGGATCGTCACAGCTGGAATGCCTTTGATCATAGATCTGTCTGCTTAATTAAGGCTGACTTACGGTTGAACAGCAACAACAATGTCTTTAATCGTAGATCTGTTTGATCAGGGCTGACCTGGAGCTAAACAACAACAACAACAACAGTGCTTGTACTGCTGTTGTTCATTAACGTTTTTGGTCAGTTTCTGTTAGTTCCATAAACTCATTGCCCTATTAAAAACATTGATGACATAACAGTTTTTATGACACTATAGAAGGTAATAGCAATACAGTAACAATTAATTTCACAGTTTATTAAAAATTAATTTCACAGTTTATTAAAAATCTAATTACATCTGTGTAATCTAATATAATTGATCCAGGTACATCAAGGTGTCAAAGTTTGATACTTGTTTCATTTAACAATGACATTGAATATCAATACAAATGGTAGATGAAATGTTTTGTATGCTACTTTAATACCAACCAGCCTGAGACTGACCATACTAAAGTGTTCATATTGAAATTAAAATCCTGATGAAAATTCTATTATAACATAAATGATATTGTACAATTTTAGTTGGCCAACACCAGTTTAATATATACCAATATAAATATATTGTATAAAACCCCTTCAAAATCTTGATTATATTGAAAATAAATTGAAATACATAAGCAGTCTATTTATTAGAAATATATTCACAAAAGGGTTAATGTCCCTTTGGTAATTCCTTCACTGTTACCTTGAGGTGATATGGAGACATTGATTTACACATTTGCTGTAGCTGGTCATCATAATCAGACCTCACATGGACAACTCAATAACTGCAAAAAGAAAATCAAATTGAATGTTGCATAATATTTATATAATTTTTGATATCATTTTTCAATGTGTTTTCTATTTTTGTTATTCATTTTCTAATTTCAGAAATTTGAAAACACATCAGTAATGTGAAATATTTTTATTGGAGTGAAAAAATGTTTTCGAGAACATTTCAAAAATGGATTTTGCTAAAAACTCTCAAGCCTTACCGAGCCTTTTCCCAAAGTGGTCGATTTTTCCACATAATATGTCACATACATACATCAGAACTCTACAATGTCAAACCATCTTGCTGTTTTCAATTACTGACTGGACTTAATAACAAGCTGTTTGTGTATAACCAGAGGTATTTGTCTTCTTTAGAAGACCACCAAGAGAATGATAACAAAGATGATGATATTAAATTTTCAAAATTCAGGAAGTTAAATGGAAGCAGACATCTTTTTAATTTCAAAGAAAAACTTGAATCTAAATGCATAGTAAAAATGACATCAGAGGACTGGTGTAAATTCGAGAAAGACATTCTTGAAGATAATGCTAACTTGAAAGTATCCTGGGAAGGTTACTGTATGAGCTTGATGAACAGCAACCATTTGGTTGAGCTTGGTGTTTCTCTTGTTGATTATTTAAAGAGTCAAGGTCGGTCACTCAATATTGCAACTACTACAATGTTTATGTCGTTACTTAGTAACAGAGCATCACCTGAAGACCAGCAAACCATATTGCAATTGTATCAACAGTCGTTGGACTATACTGGTGGTTTGTTAGATAGCCAGTCTATTAAATATATGATAAAGGCTGTGTGCTGTACTGATAGTTGGAAGAATTGCTTTAAGCTGTTATCCACACTGGAGTTGACTCAACCGACACTCCCCAGACACTACACTCCCATCATTCTTGCTGCAATACGTACTGCAGATATTACTAGTTGCATACTTCTGTTGCACAAGGTAGGCTCAAAAGGTTTATCTCCAACAGAAGAAGTATATTTGGCCTTTTTGAAAGCATGTAAAAGTAACAGTAAGTTTTCTGTCAATGATTTGTTTCACCTAATGAATAAATACAGATGGGTACCCAACAAAGATATTCTAGTTGCTATTATACAATATTTAAAAAGGTAAGAGTAATATTCAATTTTGCTGTTGTGTTAATAAAGTTGCTTTGAAATTTTGCACAATTTGGAGATATGAGAAAAACTACTTTTTAATATAATCATTTGTGTGCAGTGTGTGTGTGTGCGTGTGAAAACATTGCCGATAAAATGAAATTCCACTTTACATTGCTAATATAGATACAGTCTATTTGAAAACATTGCTGATAAAATGAAATTCCACTTTACATTGCTAATATAATACTGTCTATTTGGGAAATCGGTATTAACACAAATTACCTCCCTTAGTTTGCTTGCCGTATTCAGTCATTTCACCACTTATATACACATATTCCACACAAAATTTGTTCTCTTATCTGCTAAAAATTATTTCACTAGTATGTATTTAACACTATAAGTATCAGCTTTTTTCCTGAATCAATGATAGAGTCTCTTCTGCTCAATATAGTAGCCAAATATCCATCAATAAGTACCTGCTGTCTTTACATGGCACACAGTTAACACAATATGGACATTTTTAGAAATACAGACTGAATACTTTGTTTGACTGGCTACTTCTGCATCGTGGGTCTTTCTCAGATCTTAAATATTCAGACAAACAATATGTCTCATAATAAAGACAAGATGGCTGTGGCTAGAATGCCAATTGAACAATTTTTGAAATGACAACTTTTTTGTTGTAGAGCTATTGGGGCAGAGTTAACTGGAGCTACTCAACAATTTGACTGTTTGGCCCTATCGTTTTTGTGTCAAGTGTTAGCACAGAGGATTGAATACTTACAATACCAATCATAGACACCTAAGTAAAATAGGTACCATCTTAACTGCTTAAGCAGTGGTGAGACTGTATAACTCGTGTGGTTTGTTTGCTTACTAAGCTCCATCGTCCCCTAAGCAAAACATGCAACAAGGAAGGCAAGGTGAACAATAGAGTACTTGACCACATCACAAGAATTGTTTTGAATTTTATATTTCACCCATGCAACAAAAATAGTGTTTCTTGCTAAGAAGTTATGGAAAGCCTGAATTTAGTTCAAATTTTTTCATATGTATGTTAGCAAGGTATTGAGTATGTATAGATTGTTTGTCTGTGTAATAATGTCTAATTTTATATGTATATATGTGTGTGTGTGTATATGTGTTGATATATTAATATGTGTCTGAAGAGCTGCAGTGTCGATTGGATAGTGTTTTCCTCTTAGAGAAATAGTCACATGTTCACATCCTGTCACTGGTGCTATGTATGTTGTGCATTCCTTGGACAGCATTGCATATCTTTTTTGCCAATTTCTTGTTAGAAATAAGAGCTGATAAGAAGAGAGAGTATGAAAGAACAAACCAATTGTGGAGTGCTTAACTAACTGGTAGTTTTTAATATTTATTGAATTGTCCTTTTACACAACTTAGCCTTTGTGAAATTCCTTAATTTTTTATCACCGATATTGAAAGAAAGGTCATTGATCTTACCTTGTAAAATCTGTTAAAGAGCTGCAGAAAATGTTCTAAACCCGAAAGAGTCTTTAATTTTTCATCACTGATATTGAAAGAAAGGTTATATGTTTGTGATAATATATCTAATTATGCTATTAAATTATTGTAATTGTGTTACAGAGATGGAAACAAAGAATGCTGGTCTGAAGCATGGATCAAATTGAATAAAGGGTAACTATTTCTTTTTTAGTATATCTTTGAATCTCTGTTATGGTATAGATGTAAAATTTGCTGGGTATTTCCATGTCATTTCCTTGTGATCCTAGTATCAACTGATATTGAGAGTGTAAAGTGCTCATCTATCTGAAACAGGTTTTATAGCGGTTGCTGTTTATCGTCATCATCATTTTACGTCCGCTTTCCTTGCTAGCATGGGTTGGACAGGTGATTTCGATCCAAGTCAGTTCTTATTTGCAGTCACCACTCTCCCAGACGGGTCTGGGGACCACATCTCACTTGGACATTTCATTTGGCTTGGTTTCTATGACTGGATACCCTTCCTAACATCAACCATTTTACAGAGTGTACTGGGTGCATTTTATCATGGTACCAACACTAGAGAGGTTGTCATGTCCATGATATGGCTAAAGAGTCCTCTCTTCCCTCCGTTGTCCCCTTTTAACTGATCACCAACTACTTTACATAGTGTACTGGGTGCATTTTATCATGGCATCAACACTAGAAAGGTTGTCCTCTCTACTCTAAGTTATCTCCTTACAATTGCCAACCACTTTGCAGAGTCCACTGGGTGCATTTATTGCTTTGTCTCCTGCAGGCTGCACAGTAGAAGGAGACTGAGGGACAGGAAAGTGGGAGGGAAGGTATGAATATGGTTGTGATGGGGTGGCAGTGATTGTATTGTAGTGGGAGAAGTATAGTAGAAAGATAAGTACATTTTGGGTGGAGTGTGTGGAGCAGATCCATGTTGAGTGGGTAAAGGAAGCAAGAATATTATGGAAGAAACAGAGTGGTTGGTGTGAGGGTGGTAGAGGGGGAGATAAAGGAACAGAAAGGGTAATGGCAGAGAGTAGTGTGAATGAGATAGTGATGGCAGCTGTAGTTTGTTGGTGAGTGCTAGAGCGTGTGTGCACGTGCACTAGTTAGTGATACAGATTACAAGCGACAGGTAAATGGTGACAGAGACTGTCAATAACGAGTGGCCTGAGGGAGGTGGAGTGATGAGTGGCAGCACAAGAGGGATGAAGGTAGTGTGTATCAGATAGGGATGGGTCTGAAGCAGCCCCTCATTTATAGACCTCAAGATAAGATGGAAATAGGGAGATCCCAGGTAGAGTACTAAGGATGGTGGTAAAGTTGTGAGTAGAATGGATAGGACCGAAGTCAGGTGGTATGGTATAGTGGATATGAGAGAGGGTGAATGATAGAGAAGTGAGTGGGTATCAAGAGGTGGGAGGGCAGCAGATAGAAGCCTAATGGAGATATATTGGGTAAGGGACCCAAATATCCGAGTCAGAATGTCAATATATCTCTGCCTCCATCATTACTACCATTCTAAATGTCTATTTCGTCATGCTTGCACAGGTGGTTGGGTCTTCTCCAGTACTACGTACCGCCAATCATTGCGGTCCTGTGTCATCTCTTTTGCGAGGCTCAGCATCCTGAGATCAGTCTTCACCACTTCATCCCATGTCTTCCTGGGTCTTCCTCTTCCACAGGTTCCATGCACTTCCTCTTATATCTAGTTTTTCTCTCATCTCATTTGTGCTCCATCGTTCATGTACACTCACATTACACATTCAGCGGAGCATGCTCACTTCATTTCCCTCTAGTCATCGCAAGTCCTCTGCATTCATGGCCCACGTCTCGCTACCGTGCAGCATTGCATTTCGTACACAAGTATCATACAATCTACCTTTCACTCTGAGAGAGTGTTTATATTGTTATTTAATAAATGTTGGTGATATTAGTGAAGAGTTGTAGTTAGCATATGTAGAAACTGGTTGTAGCTCATCTGTACTGTTGCAGTGTGTCGATAACAAAGACACTTAACTCTCATGGTCTAATCCACCTGGCTGTAAATAGATACCTTGATGTAAATCAGTTCAAGAATGTAAGCAGCAGGAGCACTGTATAGTTGAAAAGTATTTCATGAACTTGCAGTGATGATTTCAAATCAATAGTCTAGTGTTCTATCTAAATGGAAAAATGTCTCTCACTTTCTTAGTACTTCGAAAACTGGGATAAGCTCTAACACCCCATAACATCTCTTGGTAAATGGTGGTGGACTTACCAAATGATGACAATTAGGCTGCACATAGGTTTGAAATATTGATTTTGTGGTTGTTATAACTTTACAACAGAATAGTATTTAGATTTCTAATGATAGCTGCAAGCTGACACAGTATATATTTTAACAATTGCATATCCTGCTGTCAGGTCACTCTGAGTGCTACTGGTAACATGTAATCCAGTACCACCTGTTATATGGTCAGGTTGCTGGCGACTAAACTGGCATCCCCACCAGGCTAACCTGGTGAGGAGAGTTGCTAGAAACCTGTCAAATGGATGGATGAACTCAGTATAGGTTCAATGCTTGTCTAGCAATAGTGTGCAGGGACATAGAAATACTCAAGATGGTGAATGAGCACACTGTGAGACCAGTTTGGGAGTGATGGATCCATAGTTCTTGTCAGAAAATCTGTCTAGGAGAAGGATACTCTGATGTAAAACCTGGGGATCGCTCAGTTTCTAGTCGTCCCAACCAATGTTAGGCCACCAGGAAAAAAAGCTGTTCTATCTGAAAAGAGAATGCAGTTCTGTGCATGCTTCATTCATACAATCAATTTCATGCACAGGAACTTCTTAGAACCACAAACAGACAGAGGTGGTCACTGTCATTGTGGCAGCCGGGTTATCATGTGCATCTGCAATGAGGAAATACCACCACTTCTGCGGTTTCCTCAATTGTTAAGGCACATGGGATGTGTAGCATAGGCGGGAGCAGTTGCAATTATCTGGTCGCTGGCACGGCTGCATCCTCTGTTGTTGCTGTTCTTTAAGAAGTGCCATCAGTGTCTATGAAGCAGTTAGACTTTGACATGAGTTGACTTTGACCCACCACCATCCTACTGTTAAAAAGATTTTCTTTAATGGATCTAATCAACAAATACAAGAATGTGTGAGGAAATGAATGTTAACTCTTTAATTTCTATATTTAGTTTTGGTAATCTGTTTCCAGAGTTTTTATTAATAGTCAACATTTAATAGAATTTGCGAAATAGCAGTTCAACAGGTTTTCATGTTGACTGATGTAAATAGGGCTTTGTGCATTGGCCTATGGTAGGGCATACAGCAGTATCTCCCAGGACTTACATTCAACCATCACATCTCTTCTACACAGCTGCAATGTTACTAAAGTCTAATCAATAACACACATTTGAGAAACTGGATTAAATATATATGAACATTCAAGTTTAACTTCACATATATGTCTGTCTTGTTATATTGTGGAGTTTCTATATCATCTAACTGCTACAGTTAACAGACTGAATATTGTCCCTAATATAAAACATTCTTTAGACTCTACTCAACACTACTTTTTTAATCCTTTTTCATTACTTTAACTCTACAAACATTTCCAGAAATTCTTAGAACATGTACCTTTTATGACGTTTCTTACATTAATCATTCATGTAACATGGGTTATTCAGCTTGGCAGACTTAAGCTGTGTACTTTGTTCAAAGTACATCAATTAAAGCATATGATATATATTGAACTTGTAATCTATAAGCTGTAGTAATCACATAATCATTGTATAAACAATGTCTATACTCAGCCTCTTTTTATTGATAGTGAACATTGACCAGTACATATTCATTATGTCCACATATATAATTTGTATGATTGGCTGATGAGTAAATCTTTGAAAATTAAATTTAATGCCAGATAATATTTCTATAATTTGTATTATTCTTGTTTACTTGTTTTCTTTCTCAGTGGAATATGTCCAAATTGTAATACAGCCATGGCAAAATTGGATATTCCGTTTTCACAGTTCCAAAAGCTTCGTCGTTTATTTTTTGAAAATGTTTTGGTTGGAAAGGACATCTATCACAATACAAATCCTGCAGAACTTGAAAGTTTCAAGTTATTTGTTGAAGAAAAAGCACCTTTTGATGTAGTTCTTGATGCTTTGAATGTTTCCTTAAAATTGGGTCAAATGAAAAATAAGTCTTTTCAGGTATGTTCTGCTGATTCATTTTACCATGTTGGCATGGAATCATTATTATCCTCATGATTGTTCCCTTAGAGCGTTATTAATCTCAAAATATGCTTCTATCTCAATAAAAAGCCGAATAAGTGAATTAACAGTTACAAACATTCTGTTATCTCCTAAAAAGTTTCTTGAAATTTATCAAGTACAAGATGATGATGAAGTGTGTGGAATACTTTTACCCATTGACACATTTGGGTATAATATGAAGACAGTCTTTCTACTTAGAACCAATGTTAAAACAAGTCAATATATTTGCATTTCACAAAAGGTTCTTATTCTATTGGCCTTTATGAAATACATTAATTTTTCATTACCAATATTGAAAAAAAGGTTATTGATTTTTACCTTGCAAAACCTATCAAGGAGCTGCAGAAAAAGTTCTAAACCCAAAAGGCCTAAAGGTCAATATGGCAAAGACCAAAGAGAGCACAAAAATTGCAGTGTCATCTGTGAAGTAGCTTAGCTCAATATGTAGCAGCAATGTTGATAAGAACTCAGTGCAAGCAATAGACACACAAAAGGTGCAGAGCAATCTCCTGGAGATTGACATGATTTGTATATGTATGACATGATTTGAATATGTATGACATGATTTGGATATGTATGATACATAGGAGTAGTTAGTAGTTGGAGCACCTATAAAATGACATCCTTGAACTACTCAGATGGTTTGATAAATATAGTTGATAGTTTCTGTTATCTAGGTGGTAAAGGTGGTTGTAGTGAAAATATAGTGGATAAAATAAGAAAGGAATGGAAGAAGTTTAGAGAGCTATTGCTTCTTGGTGACAAAACATCATTCTGTTTGTAAAACAAAGGTAGACTGTATGAAGCAAGTATAAGAAGTGTGATGCTGCATTGTTGTGAGACATGGGCATTGAATGTAGATGTGTGTAGGCTGGAGAGAAACAAATGAAGTATGATTCACTGGATGCAAAAAGGTACGAATGAACTAAGACAGGCATCAACCAATGTATGCAGGAGAGATGATTGTGCTGGTATAAATGTGGTATGAATGGATAAGTGCTAGGTAAAAGAATGCTGTGTGCTGACATTGGGAGGTACCTATGATAAAGGAAGACCGCCATAGAAAAAAGTGTTAGATCAGATTTCAAATGTTCTGCCTCACAGACAAGAGGAGTTAGAATATGCTGTATTACAGACATATCTAATTAATATCTGCATGGAATGATGGACATTAAAACACAGTTGCCAACAATAATAGAGTAGACTATCTTCTTATAGAGACACTATCTTCAGTCAGTAACCTTCTTCAGTTATATTTCTGAGATATTTGTACTAAACATCTATTTTGTCTTGTTACATTGATTTTAAAGAGTCTTAAAAGTAGTTATTTTGGACAGAATCTGTTTTTCTTTATATACTGACTTTATTATAGAATTCTTTCTTCATTTGAAGGGATAATTCTATTGTATCTCTTGTATATTATCTTTCTTTTACAGTTACGGAAAGCAGTTGAATATTTTGCTTTGATTAAAAAAATGAAGGTTTTGGTTGTTGGTCGAAAGTACATGTTGAAATGGCCTGAAATAGACATAGAAATTATTAAAAAACTGGCTTCGTGTTTCTTCATTGAAAATATGTAAGTAAATCTCTTTTTTTGATGGCTAAGTCTAGTTTTATTCTCGTCTCTGTGAGTTGATGAAACCTATCGAACTACAATTTATTAATTAGAAAACATATTGTTGCAACCTGGTAAATATTAAGTTTTGAAACAACTGAAGTAAATTCAATTCCAGTTACTATATGAGTTTTCATTCTCTCTTGTGTCTATGAATAAGGTATTGCTGAAATGTTCTGAAAATACTCCAAAAATCAGTGGTTTGGGCTTTAAGTTCTCAACTTGCTGATAGCATTGGTTGTTGGGTCTCTAAAAAGTTATAAGATCTTCATTCTATAAAAGATAGGACATACAGAAACATCATCACCGCCACTATTATCATGTCTCCATCATGTGTTGCTTTGTTTAATTAACATTTTAATATAAGATGAAGTATTGAGTTGACTATTGCATGGTTCATCATCATCATCATCATCATGTAAATATTTGCTACAACTATTGTAATTACAATCATTGTAGTGTTATATGGTTATATACTAGTAGCTACCAAATGTTCTATGATACAGTGTAACACAGGTGTATGAATGATTCCTCCTTGAGGTATTACACGGCTATATAATTCTTTACTCTTTTACTCTTTTACTTGTTTCAGTCATTGGACTGGGGCCATGCTGGGGCACTGCCTTGAAGTCGATTAGA
>JAOPJM010000374.1:9030891-9042650 GCA_027124095.1 Muusoctopus leioderma | reverse complement strand
ATTTTATTGTGGCACCAGCACTAGAGTTGTCTTATCCCCAGCAAGACTAAAGAGTCATCTCTACATTGTTTCTGTTCGATCATTAACTACTTTGCACAGTGTACTGGGTGTATTTTATCATGGCACCAACACTAGAGAGGTTGGCTTATCCACTACAAGCATAAAGAGTCCTCTCTACGATAAGTAGCCTCCATTCTTTCAAGGCAAACGTGACTTACAGTGTGAAGAGAAGAGGAGGGATGACCAAGAAGGCGAGAATGGGGTGGTATGAGTAGTGGTGTGATGGAGCTAAGCATCAGGATGTTAGAAGAGGGAGTAATGGGAGAGATACAGAGATACAGAGGCAGGTACTTGTTGGTTATTGGTATGTGGTAGAAGATGGCTAGAGAACATGAACAACAACAATATATAGATGCGTCATGGAAAGAGAGAGAGTGAGTGATGGATAGCAAAAGATGAGTGATGGTATGAGACAATGGGGCAGAGGGAGAAAAATAATCGTTTGTGGTAGAGGATAATGGTAGTTGTATTGAATATGGATAGATCCCATACTCTGCCTCATTACATGGTCATCGGGATGTAAGAGAAGTAGAGTGATATAGAGGTGATGGTGGGAGAGAGGTATGGTGATAATGATAATGGGTGATGGTGGACAGACATGAAATGCCATCAGAGAGGGCAGAGAGGTAGAGTGATAGAAGGGTGATGTTGGGAGAGCAGTAGAATGATAATGATATTGATAATGGGTGAAGGTGGACAGTCAGATCAAATACCATCCCTCGTTACATAGGCAGTGTGGTACAGTGAATAGGAAAGGATGTGGTAGATGAGAGGGTAATGAATAGGGCAGTAGATGGAAATTTAACAGGTGTATACTGGGCGAGAGACCCAATGATATATTATACATCCCAGTCTCTATCACTATCTCATCAATTTAAACCACTGTTTTGCCATGCTTGCACGAGTGGGCAGGTCTTCTCCAGCACCCCATGGTATCAATCATCATAGTCCTTTGTCATCTCCTTTGGCAGAGTATGGCCCTAAGACAGAAAAATGAATATATACCACACAACTGTCACTTGTCAGTTGATCATTTACCTTTTTTTTTAAATCTTTTCAGGAAACTCTCATTTGTGCATTTGTCTTCCCATGTTGGCCTCCAAATAGACATGATGGTATCAATATCTTTTTTGCTTTTATCATCATGATGGTGTGTGGATCCCATATAACACTTGTAAGTAAATAAACTGCTTTGTATAATTCCAAACTCCATTTTCTTTCATTGTATCTTGCTGGATGTTTATCTGTTTATTCATAGGCTAGCCAAACAAATCTGTGGTGGCAATATTTTATAAAATTTTGTTGTTTGAAAACTAAACCTCATTCTATGTTCATAGTTCAAGCTTTACTACAAATCATTGTCTTGTGCTCTTGATCAAGTAAAAATAAATCTGCTAACTTCAGTTTGTTAAACTGACAACAGATATCACTATTATTTTGTGATTAGTAGTAGACATGGCATCCAGCTGTGAAGGTAATTCCAATATGCAAATATGAAAATTTTAAAAATTCATTCCATTCATAGTAAGATGGAAAAATAGATGAAAAACAATAGTGGCTGGGAAATATTTGAAGAAATGTTTTCTTTATTCACACAAATAGGGGGTAAACTTAATCTGTCACCCAGTTTAAACACCACCACCTGGCACATGCTTGCCTTTAGCAGAGTCCATTTTGTTACAATCATTTGAACCAGGTTTCTGGTTTGAAGAAAACTGAATATCTTGATGTGCTACTTCTTACTATAAAAACTCATGAGTTGTGGCTACTTGAGACCCTGCAAAAACTCATGGCACTACCCTTACTCTTTTGACTTTGCCATAATAAAATAAAAGTATATAAATGTTCTGCTTGGTGCATTATGATGTATGATCAAGAAATATATACAGTGACATTCAGGAGATAGGAAGCAATGAGTAGTGTGTGTGTTTGAGGCATAGTGTAAAATTATTATTATTATTATTATTATTATAATTCGGCGGCGAATTGGCATGTTGGACAGAATACCTTACGGTATTCTTTCTGTCTCGCTGCGCTCTGAGTTCAAATCCCGCTGAGGTCAACTTTGCCTTTCATCCTTCCGGGGTCGATAAAATAAAGTACCAGTCAAGTACTGAGGATTGTTGGCCTCGTGCCTAAATTAGAAACAGTTATTAAAACACAATTTGAATTTATGATTTTTCTTCTATTGATTGTACTTAAAATTTGTGTTGTTTAATTATTAAATTATTGTTAGAGAACATGTTACTTTATTTGCTTCAGGAATATAACTGATTGTACTGTATTACTGTATTACAGGTTTTTTTTGTTAATCTATTAAAAACTAACTAAATACTATTTCTAGAAAATAGATGATTTTCACCACTTCTAATATAAATCCTTTGAAATTAGAATTTTACCATGTATATTAGCCTTAAAATCCTGCTAAAAACATTTCAAAGATATTTATTTGAGTGTAATTTATCCAAAAATATGAAGAATTTGAAGTATTTTTCATTAAATTATTTGAAGGTTTCTTCAACTGGGAATTTTAGAGACAATTGGTTGTCTACAAATATATTGTAGGTCTCCATATACACATAGTGTGATGCTGCTTCTGTATGGAATAAGCTTGGATATATTGTTATAATTATGCTGGTTTGCTCAACTACTAATCTGACTAATATATTCTAGAAGAAAGACCTGCAATATTTGATTGTAGAGTTGTTAGGGTGTGATTTAAGGAATGTTTGGTTGCTATTTCTAGCAAAAGAGGTTATTTAAATAACATTAAAAATTTAAGGCCAGACAAGCTAATTTTTGTGAGTTTGTAGTACTTTTTGCATGTTTTCCTAACATACAATCAAACTTATTTGAATGCATTTATTTCCAATTTGCCTATAACAACATTATTGATTGCTTCTAAAGATGTAATCAAATGGACAGAATTTAGTGCTTGAAAGAAAGATAAGAAACCATCCATATAATTTTGTTTAATTGCATGCTCCTCTCACCACCTGGTGAAATAAATCCAGCCTTTGCAAATTTGAAAAATTATTTATCAAATATTAAATTGTATATTTTTGTCTTCTTTCCTGATTTAGAAGTTTCTTCCTTGAATTGTTTTCCCAATTGTGATCTGTTTTATAACTTGATTATCTTATTGGTCATCAAAATCTTCTTCCCTTCACTAACGGAACTGTAATTCATAGATACTAAACATGTTTAAATTCATGAGATATGATAAATTTTGTAACCAATTAAAGCAAAAACTATCATGTTTTTTATGGATATTTTTATAAATCATTACTTATATATTTGTTTATTTAAGTTTTAATTTTAATGGAATTGGTATCCCAGGAATAAGATCTATAAAAATAATTTCAATAAACATAAAACACATTAGTGAATAAATGTTTTTATGTTGTTCATAATCCTGAGGTCAAAATTTTTAGTATTGCTCAGTATTTATTTCAACACATATTGGACTGTTTGATTATTCCAAAGTAATACGATTATATTCTTGAATTTTAATTTTTTGGTATACTAATAAACTCTATATATTTTTATTCAACATGTCTTTTAGGAAACTAAATGGGTTTACACAGAAAAATGTTAAGCTTTTATATTTGTTTTTAGTTAACCCAAAATGTCTTTCTTTATGTAAAATGTTAAATTGTTTTGTATTTTATTTAATGAAGATAAAACATACCAAGATTTTGTTCAGAAACTTCAAGAAGCTGCTGAAAATAATCAGTGCCGCTATGGAGTTTTTGATGTAGAATATAAACATAATGAGATGACTAGACAGAAGCTGGCCTTCTTTTTATGGTAAGTTTTAAACTCTTTGTGCACAGTTTTATTTTTTATCTGAGATTTATCAAAACCTATTCCAATAAGCTCTGATCCTTACCTACTGTAACTCACCCTAGACTTTTTATACCTGATGTACTCATTTATCATATATCTACTTTTTCAAGTGTGCTTTGGTTTGCAAACTACATAAGTTTCATTTCAGATTTTCTTTATCATAATTATATTTTATAATAACTCTAACAATGTTTCAGTCAGTTCATAAGCACATTATCTTATTCTCTCTTATAAGCCATTTTCTTTACTTCCATGCTATTCAAACATTTTTTTGATAATATTCCTACTTGCTTCAGCTTTGTCAATTCTATATATTTATTTTGTATATAAACTGAATTAACCCCATCCTATTGTTTTCTAACCTTCATATATCTTCTTTATTCTTGTTTCACAGCATTAAAGCACCCTCACACATGTGCTTCACACAATGTCTTTTATTTATTGCTAATAATGACAAACATTTCTCTAAATTTTCTCCAGTTTCTGTGTATGCTCTATGATATTGCTAAACTCATTCCCAACTCAAATTAGTTTTCCTTAAATAACAAACTTTATCTATTTTAATTGACTTGTGACTATAGTTGACTTGTGATTAATGCTTATAATTTGGAGGAAAATATTGGAAATTGATGGCTCATTGTAAATAAGTACATTATTGGTGTATTGTTTTTTCATAAATTAAATTAAATTTAGACACCTTACAAACATGAACCCAAGATAGAAAAAATGTGCTCAGTACTACCCACGGGAATCGAACCACGCATCTGTCCTAGACCAGATGACTTGATAACCACTAAACCAAAGCACCCCTAGCACTTCATCCACTCAAATTAGCGCCTATAAAGTGTCTCTTATGCTAGCTCTGATATTTCCACCTATCTCATCTCTTCACACGAGAGTCCTCGGTATTTCTTAGCTACTTAACCTTAAACTGGATAAAGATTGTTTTCATATTTTTTATTTATAGGCGCTAATTTGAGTAGATGAAGTGTGCCAGGGGTGCTATGGTGTAGTGGTTACCACAGTTGTCCTGTCTATGACAGATGCGTGGTTCAATTCCCATAGGCAGCCCTGAGTACACTTTTATCTTGGGTTCATGTTTGTAAGGTGTCTAATTTAATTTAATTTAATGATTATTTATCATTGAAAATCTTAACCACTTACTTTGTCATCTAATGTTTG
Organism: Muusoctopus leioderma; assembly: GCA_027124095.1. Lineage (NCBI taxonomy): Eukaryota > Metazoa > Mollusca > Cephalopoda > Octopoda > Octopodidae > Muusoctopus > Muusoctopus leioderma. Next base: position 9,037,559 of record JAOPJM010000374.1, on the reverse strand, counting down.
TATCCTAGAGTCATGAAACAGAGAATTTCAGGTGTGAAAACTATGTTTAGTGAAAAAATAGAAAATAAAAATATGAAAACGATCTTTATCCAGTTTAAGTAGCTACAAAATACTGAGGACTCTCGTGTGAAGAGACAAGATAGGTAGAAATACCATAGCTTGCATAAGAGACACTTTATAGGCACTAATTTGAGTGAATGAGGTGTGCTGGATGTGCTTTGGTGTAGTGGTTATCGTAGTTGTCTGGTCTACGACATGCGTGGTTCAATTGCTGTGGGCAGTTCTGAGCACATTTTTTCTATCTTGGGTTCGTGTTTGTAAGGTATCTTATTTTATTTAATTTAATGTTTATTTATGATCAAAAAATCCTTAACTGCTTACTTAGTCATCAACTAATTTTTGAATTTTGATTCTACATTTTGAAGGATGCTAACCATGTTTTCAATAGCATCTTTTTTTAATTCAATAACATCCAGGTCTTTTGATTATTGTAGCTCTTAAAAAGCACTGTCTTATATAATAATAATTATAATAATAATAATGATTTATTTTATTTGCCATAGAGGCGACAGATGACGGGACAATTACAAAGACAGACAAAGTATGGGGGTTTATATAAAAAATCATGTGAAGAAAAGATGAGATAAGAACTATAAATAGTATACAAATAATAAATGATGATACAGTACTCCTAATACAGGAGGTCCTCCATCTAGGGCCAATCAAGGAACATCACAGATCCACCCTGACCACGAAGGGCAAGTACCCTCTCCCAACTGTCACTTTTCCAACCTACAAGTGCATGCTTAGAACAGTCCCATCCACTGTTGCCAATTCACCACTCTCACCCACCTTTCAACAAACTCACAGAATCTCCCTCTCCACCCTCACCTTCCTTTTCAAGTGAAACTTGAAAAAGTCTATGCGGGCTCTTCCAAAGAGGAATGTGTCTGTCCTCAGATTTTTTATCCGCGTCCACCACACAACCTCTTTTGCTATAGCCACCAGACAAATGTTGATGACAGTAAATCGATGGGATCTATATTGTCCTGTAGAGCCTAAATATCGGACTAAAACTATTATTATTAAATTTATTATTTATTAATTTATTAAAATTATTTTCGGATGGTGTATATGCATGTATATATATATATATATATATTCATATTCATTATCCGTGGTCTCAATTCCCAACACCTTTTTCTCTAATACCCACTCACCACCTCACACACATGCACACACACATACATATGTTTAAACTGCACACACCCATTCCAGAGATATTTCCACTGTTACTAATACACCATCCCCTACCACACATACATACGACACACATACATCACACACACAACCACATACTAATCAAAACAAAATCAGCACAAACAAATGACACTATGTACACACATCTATACAACAAGCATACATCCATACAAAAAACATACATATTTATCTATATGACATACACTCACACACACACATCCATATAACAAACACACCATTACATAACTAATACATACAAACAACACCACGTAAACATTCCACCACACTACAAACTCGCTAACAGTACATTAAAACCAAAACTTACACACATGTACACTCTAAACATATACATTTGAACAGTGCATATATACACAAACACACATACACACCCAACTCACAGTTATCTCTCCTGTTGCTCTCCAGTCACCAGTCTCCTTTCTCTAAAAATGTAAACTTCAAACTAAAATTTAAATTATTTATTAAAATTATTATTAAATTTGTATAGTTGTTTTGAAAAGTTTACATTTTTTGCTGTTCTTCAACTTGCTGCTGCTGGTTCCATGACGTAAGTAGTTTCCAGAAACAAAAAAATTTAACACGTGACTTTGTATTTTATATTAGTGGTAATTTTTTATCTTCTAATCTGTCAGCAAACCAGAATAGAGAAAATTTAGAGTGGGTAGAATCAGTTCTAACCTTCAGCAATAGTTTATAATTCCTTTTTTAATCGCTTAGTCAGGATGGAGGGTAAGTGGCCATCACCTTTTCTCAGTGCCTTCGAGACTGGTATGAGGGAGGGAGGAAGGTATCCTCAGGCCAGATACCTCGGTCGGCACCAAAGGGCCAGGTGGTGGTGTTAAACTGGGCAATGGATTAAGACGACTATCCAAGCAGGCTATGGCAGGATTTGAACTCAGAACACAGAGAACCAGAACAAATACTGCAAGGCACCTGTCCAACGCTGTAATGATTCTGCCACTCTGCTGCCCTAGACTGGTTCTTTATTTATCTACCCTGAAAGGATGAAGGGCTAAGTTGACCTTGGTGGGATTTTAACTCGGGGGCACAGTGAGCTGGAATGAAACTGCACAAAATTCTATCTGACACTCTAATGACTCTCCCAATTCGTTGCCCATTAATTTGTTGTTTTATGTTGAGTCATAAAGTACAAACATTTTCACAATTTTAATAAAGATTCTAAAGGTTAAACTTATATAACTATTTGTCTTATTTTAAATGTAAGCTAAATCCTTTGTTTTTTTTTTCAGGAGTCCAGAGAAGGCTACAATAAAACAGAAAATGATATATACAAGCAGTAAGTCTTCTCTCAAGACAAAACTTCAGGGAATTGGTGTTGAAATTCAGGCGACAGATGATTCTGAATTGGAACAGTCAGTTCTTTTAGAGAAGTGTCGTGACAAATCACAATGATATTCATGGCTTGAACTATACCAACCACCTTCAACACAAATTGTCTTCTACTTATTCCTTTTATTCTCTTTGATCTAAGTTTTAATTTAAACTTGCTATGACTGCAATATACCAAAGCTACTTAAACTACTACAAAAATTTTAACTTTTTATTCCAACAACCCAAAACCTCTTGGTGGAAAACTCATTGCAATTATTTCAGGATAATAACAACCACAATAATGATACTGGCATTAAGATAAAAATTTGTTGATTAGTTAAGCATAAAACTAATTGTACTTAGTTAAATGTTTGAAAGCAAATCAACATGTTTCTTCATTGCAGTGTTGAGAAAAATAAAAATTTACTTTTCTTTTATTTAAAACTCTTGATATTTTTCTCCTTAAATTTTTCTTTAGACTTTAGACAACAAATTAACGTTCTGAAAGAGATTAAAATTGCAGGCTAAATAATGAACAAATATTTGTTTGGTCTTAATGACAAACTACTCAATAAGTCTATTTGTCTTTTTTATAAGGAATAATATTTAAATAAATCACAAATTTAACCATGAAAATATGTACATATTTTGACTTTTGTTTATCTAAATAATTAATATTTTGTTGCTTTAATTTTGTCAAGTAACAGGTAAAAAAATACTATATTTCTGTTCAGACCAAAAATGCTGGCTTCTGGTTTATCTGTGTAGAGAATGAAGCAAAATCTTGCTTGTTATTCTGTTAGATCTACTGTTAGATTTTAATTTCATAAACTTCTTTATTTACATAAAATGTTTAAATGTTACAGATATTGATACATTGAAATAGCACAGTTGAAAAACATTCTTCTTGTTAAATTTCCTTGTTGAAACTTTGTTGATGGTTGTATTAATGATACTATTAACTTGTTGCTGTTATTAAACCTTACTAGGTTGTGAACAGCAAAACTGTACTCTTCACAGCCCAGAGGCCTGGTGAAGTTGTATTTCACATCAATTCAATCCTTTATTTAGGTTTGCACTTTCTCTATAGGAAATAAAATAAAAGTATCCAACACTTATTGTAGGTAAAAAATCCAACTAATCCTTTGTATATGAGTCTTCTAAATATGTGCCTTCTTACCTTTAAATATTTATAATTTAAATATAAATCATGTGAAGACAAGAATGGTGTTACTTTGTAAAATAATGTTGCTTATATAAAACTCCAAAATAAAATAGGCAACAATTCACAAGTACATTTAGTTTAATGGAACTTCCAGAGTTTTTATGGTCAATGAAATGCATTGTTGACTATATAAATTGTTTACATTAGTCGTAATATTACAGCTAGTTTGGCATCAATACAAAGAATTCTGTGTAATATTAAAGCAACAGTCCCTCAAAGAGTGGCTTATTTTCAGAAACATAGAATCAAAATATTCTGAAGAAATGTATTTTGTTTCTACATATTTAGAAATCTTACACTGGTTAATTGTGGAAGTGATACAGAAGTGAGATTTTGTTGGTAAACCATTGACTTACTAAAGAAACAGGAATTGTCTCTAGCAGTTTAGATTTTTTTCTTAAATATAACTACTTTCACCTAGACTGATGAGTTAGCTGGAATAGTAGTGCACTTGACTAAATGCCTCTCAATATTTTGTTTTATCCGTATATATTTTGAGTTCAAATCCTACCAGTGTTGACTTCATCTGTTATCACTTTGGGTTGAAGGTGGAGCAATAAAATAAGTATCAATAATATACTGAAGTTGATTTAATTGAAACACTTCTCACCTACAAAAGTTGGCCTTGTGCCTAAATAAAAGAAATCAATGTGACTATTTCTGTGAATTTATATGCATTTCATCTTTACTCAAAGTTTTTGATCAGTAGCTCAATTAAGGTTGCCAAAACATTCAGGAAACAACAATTAGTTTACTTTGATATAAGTTATGGAGCTTCAAACTGATTTTTATTCTTTGGTTATCAAATTTTAGTCAGGAATTAGTAGTGATATAATCTTTAAGTAATAAACTGAGAAAAGAAAATTAAAAATAGTTGTGCAATTCTGCATTTGTTGTTGGTGACTGGTAAATAATTCTTATTTATCTATAGACTAACTTGAATGGAATAAAGAGCATCATGTTTGCTGCATTCACTTTGTCTATTTGGCCAAATATTTTCAAATTTTAACCTGGATTTTCATTGCTATCCTCATGAGTCACCAGCGATATCTAAGAGGAAATATTTCATTGCATTGCTTCTGGATTCAGTGCAAAACATAATTAAATAAATAAAATTAATTGAATATTAATAAAATAATTGAACTTTTTGTTTAAATAAAGTGTTTAAATTAGCTTGTATATTTTTATGTTACTTTTGTATTTTTTATCTTTATACTAGGATGAACTCAATTATATATATTGCCTACCATCAAAATTAACCTAGTGCTGAATCAAAGGAAATTATTTTATAGGATTATTTAAAATGTTTTGCTGTTAAAGTGCTTACTGTAATATTAAGATTAGACATAACATTGTTGTTAGTATTGTGAAGTATCATTTTTTAATTGGCATAGATTTAGATCTAAATCTGTTTTATACGTCATCAGCATGGTAATTAGACAGTTATGTAGGTGAAGGCATGATTAGAACATTAATCTAAAGTATATTAATATTGATGGTGAAAGAACTAAATTTTTTTTTTGTCATCAGCAAGTACGGGGAAATAACTCTGCTGTTAAATGTTGTAATCATAAAAATATGCTTTTTTTTCTACATTATGGAAATTCATAGTCTACCTGCTAGAAATACAAGGAAGGAACTAATTGATAATGTAGTCCTAAGATACTACTAAAAAGACGGATGCCCATGGCTGAGGTGCCTTTGCTCATAGCTCTGCTAGATCAGGGCTAAATAACAATAGCACCATGCAGACACCATACAAGACAAATTTAATCTGTTTTCTTTTATTGCGTAAAAAAAAGTGTATTTAGTGATTTGCTTTCTCATACTTAGGACAAGTTATGGAAATCATACACTTCACTGAGGAGCTTTAGAAACCAGGTGTATAGGGGAAAATGTTCGGAATTGTCTCCCATACTTACCAATGAAAAAAGCTATAATTTTTATGGTCGGATGCTCTTCCTGTCACCAACACTGATCACTAAACGGCCGGCCGTCTGTTTATTAGGAAACGCAAACAAACGCTCACCGTTCGGTGTCAGCGACAGTTACAAAGTTACAAAGTAAACAAACAGATACGAAGACAAACACAAACACACATCCATATACACATACGACGGGCCTCCACAGCCTCCGCCCACCAAATCCACCCACAAGGCACTGGTCGGCCCGAGGCCACAGCAGAAGACACCCACCCAAGGTGATATATATATATACATACATATATATATATGTATATATATACATATATATATATATATAGGTATATGTATATAAATATGTGTATAAAAATGATGAACAACATAATACAAACTTATTGAAATACATTCGATAAATTTGTAAGGATTTTTCAAAATACATTTTTAACCCTTTACTGGCCTAAAGTTTCCTTTTCCAGTAACACTTTTTTTTTTAGTCAGGAGTAAAAATAGTACCCATCATGCTTTTTTACCATATTTCTAATGAAATACACTACGTATGATTTTCATTTAATTTTGAAAATAATTAAGTATTTGGAGGGATTTAGTAAATTAACTAACTTTCTCATTATTAAATTGGTGTTTGGAACATAAATTAACAAATTTCTTACATAAAATTATAATGTAAGGTTTAAATTTAAATATGAACACTCTAAAACAAATGGGTTTTTTATCATAGAAACAGGGTCCATTTCAGGTGGGTTGGTATCGAAGGGGTTAAATATCGTAGGTAGGGTCAAGAGGGCTCTATAGTCGTGTCTTGGACATAACAACCTTTCTAGTGTTGGTGCCACGATAAATGCACCCAGTACACTCTGTAAAGTGGTTGGTGTTAGGAAGGGCATCCAGCCGTA
>JAOPJM010000374.1:8700698-8715225 GCA_027124095.1 Muusoctopus leioderma | reverse complement strand
GGTTGATAACCCTCTTGATTATGTAAATAGATAAGCATGACATTTGACGTAGTAATGTGAATGCTAAAGGGTTAAGTTAGTGTAACAATGTACTCTAATTTATTCAGAAAAGTAATTATTAATACGAATATATCCCGGGCATGGACAACGGAATGAGAACTATCTACCCCTGAATAAAGGGTTCGGTTTAACATTCTGAGAACCTCACCTAATAAGACAGGCACCTGAAGAAGACCAGAGGGTACAACGACCGAAATGTTGTGATCATAGCATCCAGGATGAGGACACTAGTACGAATAAACCAGTATGTAGTAATGTTAATTCTTCATTTCAGAAATTTAAACAATATATATATATATCATCATCATCATCATCATCCTGTCCATGTTTCCATGGGTTGGACGGAGATTTCTTGAGGCAGCATTTTATGGTCGGATGCCCTTGCTTTCACCAACCATACTGATTAAGTATGGGAATCCTATACTATCAAACAGCCGGGTATTTTGTTATTTGGAGATGTAAACAAACTCACCGGCTGATTGATAAACGGTGTCCAGAGATAAGTAAATGCACACTTCGCACGCACGCACGCATATATATATATATATATATATACATACATACCCACACACACATATACGACAGGCTTCTACAGTTTCTGTCTGCCAATTCCACTCAAGGCATTGGTTGGCCCAAGGCTATAGTAGACACTCGCCGAAGGTGCCACATAGTGGGACTGAACCAGAAACCACATGGTTGCGAAGCAAACTTCTTAACCACACAGCCATGCCTGCGTCTATCCATGCCTGCGTCTATCCATGCCTGCGTCTATCCATGCCTGTGTCTATCTATACCTGTGTCTCATACTTCTTATTTTATTATTAATATTGTATATATCTATCTATATATATATCTTCTAAATGTCTCTCTCTCTCTAGTTTTATATTGGTGACAATGCTAGTTGCATTGCATGCATGTTGTGTTATGTGTGTGATATGTTAGAGCAGTAGAACTTGCACTGAAATTACAGGGCCTGTCCTACTGTTTTTCAGTATCTTTATTCTCTTGCATTTCTTGGTTCACTTAATCTTTTTATTGCTTCAGCTTTTGATAAAAGAAGTACCAGTAATATTCTGGAAATGAGTTAATGAGCCAGCAAAGGAAAATGAATGACTAAATAAAGATGTCACATCTAGCTGTATCATACTATCTTTTCCTTCTATTGCAGGGAGACGCACCTCATTGTCTGGGGGAGAGGATCAGGACCATGAAGTAGCTGTGATAACCACCACCACGACGACAACCATGACGACGACAACAACAACAACAGCAACAATAGTAACTACTACTACATCATCCTCATCATCAACAACTGTGATACATGAAACTGAAGGCAGTGACAGTAGTACTGGTAACGGAAGTGAAAACATTACATGTTCTGTATTATTGCCATCAACAGATTCCATGCTTGATACTATCAGCTTAGAAAAGTCAGACTTGGAGAATTCCGGAAGGTGTAAGTGTTTGCTTGATTTTTGTTATTTAAAAGTTTTGGGATTTTCTGTTGATATTTTTTTTATTCTTTCATTTATGTATTTTTTGAACATATTTTATTCAAACTTTGTCCCATCCAGATATATTCTAAACAGTTTGTGTGTTTTTGAAGTAATTGAAGTCCATTGAAAGATTGTCTAGGACTATTTTAAATAGTTCAAACAGTAGAATAGGTTTTATTCTGTGAGAAAAAAGTAAAAGTCTAACATTATTGTCTAACATTATTGGACGTGTTTCCTTTTTTGGGGAGAGAGAGAAAAAAAAATAAAGTCTTATTGCGAGGCCACAAAATTGCTGATGAGAAAATGAAAGAAGTGAAGTAATGTCTAGGGGTAGATGTGTAGAGAGAGCAGGGGGAGTCAGTGTGAGTTGGTGTCAGTAGTGTGGAAGTTGCACTGTGTGGGAGGAAGTAAATTGTGGAGGAGGGCTGGTCAAAGTGGTAGCAAGATACGGGTTAGTTGAAATGGTGAGGGCCAGGCTGGAGGTAAGAGAGAAGGCTGGGCAAGGAGATGGAAGAAGTAAGGGATAGATTTTACTTTTACCTAATAACAGAATTTTGACCTATTTAATGTTTTGTTGGTATTTGCAGAATTTGCGACTAATTTTTTCTAGTCCATATCACTGTTTCAATTTTATCTTTTTGATGTCAGTCATAGAATGACCATTGATGTTTCTGTATGTCATTTAATTTTGATTTTGGAGGATGCTATAATGGGTGGGTTTAAGTTTCACTTGTATTGGCTGAATGGCTGTGGTACAGCTGTGTATATATCTGCCACTTTCCAGATTAGAAACCTCAAAATCAATTTCACTAATTGCTGGAAATGCTCTATGAAATGGCACAGTATCATAGCCAATAGCAATCCAGTATTCTCTCTTCTCTAATCCTATAATGGTGGTGTGGTGTCATGGCAACTGGAACCATCTTGTACTAGTATATGGTTTGTAGTTAATGAAAACAATTCTATTGAATGTGCTATATTACTTTTAACATAAACATTTTGAGTAGGAGGCATTGAACCAGTGATTGAAAGGACTTGTGTCACAGGATGATTTAAGATAAAGTAGACCACACAAGTGAACATTGTTTCACATTTAACGACACAATATTGAAGTACATTGAAATAATCTGTGATGTAAACCTGTCCAACCCATACGAATAGGACAGAAATTGATGTTAAAATGATGGTGATAATGATGTGTCACAGCCTTTCAGCAGTTTACTTTGTTATCTTCATATATGTCAATATGGGGTTACTAAAGCAAGATTAAGTGATTAAGATGTTATCGTTAATTCAATCTCTTTTGTTTACCTTAATACTGCTTTGTTTATTTCTGCAGTGTCGCGGACACCATCAATAATGTCAATCCATTCTAAGTCAGATTCTCGTAGCCAGTCACCGACAAGCGAACTGGCTGTGGAACTCAATCCTAAAGACAGTCCTACTCCAGATCGTGACAGTCTACATATTGATGTTGTAGCTGGATCAGGGGCGGATGAAGGCCCCATAAATCGAGGTAAAAGTTTGTTTATCTCTTTTAACCCTTTACTATTAACTTGCACTGCCACCATGTTTACCTTAGTAATTTTTGCCTGTTTTTATCTGAGATAACAATGTACATCATTGTTGTGATGAAAGTCACTACCATCATTATTAGCACTTGTGATTATGACAATCATGACTACAGCTACTGTTAGCCCTATTGATTAACATTTTCAACATCAATATAGTACCACTATCATCACCATCACAGCTGTGGTGATGATAGTAAGGGTGTTGCTCAGAGCACTAATAGTTATGGTCATTATTATGGCAGGAAGGATTGAGAAGAAAGATGATAATTGTAATTGTTAGAATAATGATGACCTCAAAAGAAGTAGCTCGATGAAGTGATGTATAGATAATAATCTATTTTGTATATGGAACCATACTTAGTCTTGTTGTTAAGATTATTCTGGTGTTGAAACCCAACACTGTACATTGTAATTTCAATTAACCTTATACTCCTCAGGCCTGGTGTATTTGATTGCCTGCTCTCTAAATTAGGTGTAGACATTATATAAACATACTGTTATATAGCAGAATATAGTGAGGGTTTGACAAACATCCACTAACACTAATTCAGGGGTCGGCAACAGGTGAGCCACGGCCCATGAGTGGGCCATCGAGTTGTTCTCTGTGGGCCTCAGGCTTTTTCTAAACATTTTTCATGTTTAAGGTATTTGTGGGTCATTGAGCCGTTGATGGCTTTTAGATAGTCTTTTGTGTCATGATGTGTGTAATTTGTTTTTACATAAGCATTGCTGGTGATGGAAGTGGGGGTACGCAGGGATACGGTGTATACCTACTTCTCAATTCCTAGGGTAATTTATTTATGTCCAATGTCTTCTACTGGAAACGTTTATTATTAGCTACTATCCTTTTGTCAAGTTTCTATCAATAAAAGTTCACTTGTTTATCTATTATAATTATGCAATTATGCCCTAATAATAGGGCAAATTTTTATATGTGAGATATATAATATACATGTAAGTCATGGGCAAATGTAAAAAAAAAATCAAAAGTGGGCCATTATAAAAAAATTGCTGATCCCTACACTGATTATACCTTTCACCATATAGTATATGATATAATCTATAATGTGTGTGAATAAAATTAGTTTTGCTGTGAAGATTCTTTTGGGTTGAAATCTCAAGTTAATGAGAGAACATTAATTGGACTGGATTATTTTGATTCCAAATCTTCTTAGACTTTTCAGAGCCAGTATACCTGAGTTATACCTTATAAATGGATGGTTACGTATAACATTAACTTGAATTAATCTTCACAGCAAGTCTTTATAAATTACCACACGTTGTGTGGTGGTGTAATAATTAACCATAAATTGATAATGACAAGAGGATGTAGTGATGGTAATGATGATGATAATGATTGGTATGTATGTATATTTAACTCTCTTCCAGAATCTATTGCTGGAGTGGACAATTTTGAGGAGTACAAGAGTGTACTGGCTGGTGGCTATATCATGGGTTGGACACCTGACGTTGCCGTGGTGCTGTGGCGGAGGATGCTGGGAGTGTTAGGCAACGTCAATGAAATAGAAAGTACTGAAATCCACACATCCGTCTATAAATGTCTCCAAGGACTCATGGAGACGATGATTAAGGTAAATGGTGATGTAACGTTGAATTATATTTGAGTGTGTGTGCATGCACACACATAATTATGTTAGTGTGTGTCTGTGTGTGGTGTGTGTGTGTGTGTGTGTGTGAGTATTGGTGCATTTTAGTGTGTGTATGTGTCTGCCTGTCTCTCTGTGTGTGCTTTCACACATAATACCAACAATAGGTATACATGAATACAAAAAGGAAGAAAGTGAAAGAACTATATTTATTAATCAGGGCATATGGGTTTGATTACCCTCGGTTGCCTTCTCTTCATTAAGCTACCATAAAAGATCCTTCATTTTTCTCAGCTGTGACTTTTTGATATTTCAGATGAGGGAAAATCTTGGAGTGACATTAGATAACCAATGTTCTCCAGCACCTCCAGAGTTGATTCCACCTCTAGCCATATTTTCTTCATGGTTATTTGAAGTAAGTTACTTTTAATTTACTCTTTTATTTTTTTCCCAGCCTGTTGACTGTGGCCATCACAGTCAACCATCTTTAATTTTCTTCTTGCACAAAGACCCTTTTCTGGCACAAAGACCCTTTTCTTTCAAAATCCAACCCAAATCCAATTTTCCTTGCAATCCACTTTGCCTTTCATCTTTCCAGGGTTGATAAAATAAGTACCAGTCAAATAATGTGGGATAGGGTTTGTATAATCGACTATGTATTTCCCCAAATTTGTGCTTTTATGCCTATGTCAGAAATTATAATTATTATAATTATTCTTATAATTAAGCAAGGGTTGAGCTAAATGGCAAGGGTCTGAGCTAAATGTCAAGGGCTAAATGGCAAGGGTCTGAGCTAAATGTCAAGGGTCTGAGCTAAATGTCTTAGTGTTTTTAGTTTTCTCTTTCTGCATTCTGAATTGAAATCTTGCCAGGGCTTGTTTTTGACTTTAATTGCTCCAGTATCAATAAAATGTGTTTGCCATATATTAGTGTTGATTCAACTGATGGTACTTTACAAAGTTGTGCCATTTCCCTGTTTAAAAAGTTGGTATTATTTGGGTGGTAGAGATAACTGAAAGATGGCAAATTTGCAGAATCATTAGTGTCGGAAAAAATTCCTTGTGTTCTGAGCTCAAATCCTGCTGAAGTTAACTTTGTCTTTCATCATTCCGATGTCGGTGTTGGACAAAATGCTGTGTGGTATTTGTTCCAGCTGTTTACGTTCTGAATGCCCAGGCAGGTGTGACGAACTTGTCTGTATCTAGCTGACAAGAGATAGTGTCTTGTAAAAATAAATACTGGAAGGAAGGCAATGGGAAGCCACCTGTGTATTCTCCCATGAAAATTCCATGACAAGTACCTAGCACTTGCCAAAGAAGTCACCAGGGGTCGTTCGTTGACCTGATGGTGCAAGGAAGGAAGGTATAGCCGAGACTGGAGGGGGGGGGGGAAGTCTGGATGTGGTATCTAGGTTGGACCCCACTGTTTTGAGTTCCAATTTAGAGCTGACTTAGCCATTCATGTCTTTATCATCAGTAACATATACTAATACTCTTCCTATATAATATTAGCTTAGTGTCATGTCAAAAGAAATCACAACTTAATTTCCACTCCCTGGTAATTAAGGTTTTAGCCCTATATTTTGAATTATTGTATTTATTAATGCAATTATGTTGGCACAGTGTGGAGAGTGGCCTAGATGTGTTATGGTTGCCTGGTTTGGTGTTCAAATTCCTTTGTGGGTTGATTTGCCTTTAGGCTCTCTATGGTGTTAAGTAAGTACCATCAAGATAATGAGGTTGAATCAAAATCACCCCCTTTATCTTTTTCCAAAAATCGTCTCCTGGTGTCTAGTAACAGAAAAATTATCATTATTATTTAAAATTTGTGTTTGTATGTATTTTCCTTCTTCGATACAATGTCAAACATCAGGTTGTATTTTTAATGTTTCTGTGTTTTTGCCAGTGTTTGCAGTTGCCGAACAGATACAAAAGTAGCAAATTGATAGCATATCAGCTCCTTTGCCAAATGTTTGTACGTCGTGACAATACTTTTTTACCTTGGGATTCACTCACTCACTTCTATCAGGCCTTGCATTTGGGACTGGTTTCCCAGGAGCAGGTAATATTTTCATTAATTATTTAATTATTTGTTTACTTATAATTTGTACTAATGATATGGTTTCTAAGTTCAAACATTGTTATACCTTTTTTTCTTGTCTTGAGGCAAGAGACATTGTTTGATTTAGTCTGCCACTTCACAATTAAAAGAATGGAAACCCATTCAGCCATAAAAGATCCAAGTGTTTAAAATATGCAGACATTATCCTTCATATAGTATTATGGAAATTGGAAAAAAGGAATAATAATGATAAACAAAATTTAAATTCATTTGAATAGTTTTAGTTTTTAGAGAGAGATAGAGGACAAGGCACACATCTAATGAGGTGTGGAATCCAGTGTGAAAAAAAATATTTTGTTTGTATTTTTATATACATTTTTCCATTCTAGCATGAGCTTCTCACAACTAACCACTCAACTACAAAGTAATAGTGTAACCTGTTTTGTCAGTCAGGCAAACTGAAGCAAGCAAAATTATATTATTCCTTGCTTTTAGGGCATAACACAATGTCTTCAGTTATAAAGTTTGAACTTGTGAGCATCTGATAAATTGTACAGCATCTTATACTAACATCTAGTTTACCTTTTTATAATGTAGAAGCATAGGTTTAAATTTATTTTCATGTTTACAGAATTACATTTCTTGTATATGTTTGGGAAGGTATTTGATCTGAAATTATGTGGAGCAACAGGTATTGATTTTGTATTTTGGTACGGTCATATTGGCTATTTATTAAATACATGTTATTGTATTCACTCTTTTATTACTTTGTGTTAACGTTTTTCATCATAAAAATACAACCAGGTCACTGATGCTTCACTGCAGTCTACCTAATTGAATTTTGTAAATAGCCACTTCTTACTTCTGCTTGAACAATTTTACAAACTATCCTCTAAAGTGAGCAATGTGTTCATGTGTATATATATGTTATGTAACCAACACATATTTTTAAATATGCAGAAAACATTAAATGCACTTGATCAAAACAGGTGCAGGGTTTGTAGGCTTGTAGCAATTAAATAACCAAACTTAGTGCTATGTTCACTAAACTCCATCTTCAAGATGCAATGGCATGCAAAATTTTGACTCCATGAGATATATACTAAAATTATCTTAATTATTTTCTAGTTTATTTCATGCATACATCTCTTTTTTGGTAATTGGTGGAAAAATATACTCTCAAACATAACATACACACTCACACTTAACATATTTCCTTGATAATTTTTTTGATTGAATATATATTTTATTTTTTGTTTTTTGTATTTCTTTCACTGCAGGATATGGTAAATGTGTTAGTGAAACACTGTGGGCCCTGGATTTTTTCTGCTCCTCTACAAGGTTCAACACTGCTCATCTTAGATTCAATCCATGCTGCTGGAACTATCATCTCTAGCTCTGATCCTGAGGTAAGTGCATCACAAAAACATGTACTTGTATGTTTGGTATCAAGGATTACAAAGCCATACCTAAAAGTTTTCTCCACCCCATCTTCATACTGAAATAACTGCACCCATCTTTAGATCTGGTTGTATAATTCTAGTTACTATGCGTGTAGATATATCACTTTACTCATTTCCACCATAAATATACATTCATACACACATGCGTGTGCATGCACACACACTCACTTACCCTCTCTCTCATACTCACATGCACATAATCTTATCATATTTACATGTATATGTTCTCCTCCATCATGAACTGATGTTATGTCTCTATTGTTTTTTACAGGCACCCAAAACGGAAGCTGTAGCTCTGTTGGGTGCATTGATTTGCTTCCCCAATCATTTTGGTGATCTACGGGTGCTGCAGCCCAAGACATTGGTCTGTACACAGATAGCTGCTAATGAATTCAAGGTAGTTATGCTTATTTGTTTATCATTATTGTGATTAGTAGTGATTGATTGATTATTATTATTTTTGTTATTGCTGTGAGAGAATCGGTAGAGTAGTGGACAAAATGCCTTGTGGTATTTAGTTATGTCCTTTTACGTTCTAAGTTCAAATCCAACCAATGCCGATTTTACCTTCCTTCCTCCTCAAGGCCAATAACATAAAGTACCAGTCAAGTGTTGGAGTCGGGGAAATAGCAAAGTGTCAGGCTAAGTGCCTTGCAGTATTTAGATACCTCCTTCTACATTCTAAATTTAAATTAATCTTGGGTTGACTTTGCCCCCTAAATTTCCCAGTCAATAAAATAAAGTTGATTCGATCTGTACACATTTTCTGTAAATTTTGTGTAGGATATAATTCCTATGATTGTTATTATAATGTGATGGAATTTTAGAAATGATAGCAAACCATATTTAATATCTTAGAATATTTAGTTTTGTCTCACTACATTTTGAGTTCAGATTCTGCTGAGCTCGATAAAAAGATAAAATAAAACTAAGTACTCTGTAATGTGTTAGCTCAATCAACTTACCCATAACATTTGTGCCAACATAAGAAATTATTATTATTGTTCTTATTGATGATGAAATGATGGTAGAGTAGTTGGCTCTGATAGAAATGACCTAGGGTATAGGTTTGGTGCTTCAGTGCCTCTGCTAAGGCCAACTTTGTTTCCATTCCTCTCCTCTGCAGTTGATAATTAAAATGACAGCAATATACTATGGTATATTTGTTATATTACTGTAACGATTATGATCTTCAGCATAGTTATTATCGACAACAGTATTTATTATAAATGACTGAACAAACTTCAATTTTTAATTGGTTGTCTCTTTGTTATCTTACAGGATCTTATAGTTGATCAGCTATTGAAGGCAGGAAAACTAGACTCTGTAAGCTCAGCGAGGTAAGTTTCATTATCATCATCATTGTCAAGATTAGACAGCTTCTGTGTATTCTTTTATTCTTTTACTGGTTTTAGTCATTGGACTGCAGCTATATTAGGGCATCACCTTTAAGTGTTTTAGTTGATCATATTGACTTCAGTACTTTTATCAATCTCTATTTATTGAACCACTTATGGTTTTCTCATTAAGGGATGCAACTCAATATCAGTTTACACCAGTAAGCATCAACACAGACAGGACTATACACACACACACACACACAGCGGGCTTCTGCACAGCTTCCATCTACTAAATTTCACTCACAAGGTATTGGTCAACCTGAGGCTACAGTAGAAGTCACTTACCCAAGGTGCCATGCAGTGGGATCAAACCTAAAACTATGTGGTTGTGAAGTGAACTTCTTAACCATACAACCATGCTTGTGCTTATAACCGGTTAATTTATGTACAAATACAGTAACTAAATCTTCTCGCAAACATTATCCTAATTTTTTTTTTGACTATGTTCCAAGTTCTAATCCATATATTAGAACTTGGAACATATTGTCAAAAACACAAAGTAAAATCAGTATTTCCCTGATCATCTAAAATATGGCAAGGGTCACAAACATTAAACAATAAACACCAAATTTTCATAAACAACTGCTTGCTGATTATCTGATATGAGAATTTGTCAGTCAAAGCAGGCTAAGTAATGACAGATATCCAGATCAGAGGAGTAAGTGTGACTGGCTAGGAAACAGTCTCTGAAACATCACCAATAATATTACTTGGCAGTCACTACACTAGAATCTATTGGTTAAGAGAAGATATAGAAACAGTTAGAGAAGATCACTTGAGGAAGATCTAAAGGAGCTGGGTTATAACTGGAAAGAAGTAGAGGAAGTAGCTCAGGACAAAATGAACTAGAGAAGCATTGTAAATGAATTCTGCTCCACTAATCAGTGAAAGAATCTGAGAGAGATGTGATAGATTGTTGGAGATTCCCTCAAACAAAATCTCTCAAGTTTAAAGGAACAGAACCACATGTTTCCTGGTTTCATCTCTAGGAGTATGAGACATGGAGTAAGTTTATATATTAATTATTCAATCTACTTTATAAGTCAATAAAGGAGATTCTTTGTAAGTCACTCAGTCTGATTAGTGAGTCAGTGATGTAATCTTTTCTTTATCATTTACTACTTCTGACAGTGGAGCAGGTAAATTGTCTCTCAAACAAATCCAAACCATTATATACATTGGAACCACATGTTTATGTCATAAATCTTAATCCCTTACATAGAAAACATGACACTGGTAAGTTGGTTACAAATACAAAACTAACCAACCAAAAACGTTAAACACACTATATTTGAAAGCAAGTTGGAGGGTTGGTATTTAAATGTTAGTTTAGATCAGGTATGGGTAACCTTTTTTGACCAGCTGTCTGCATTGGGCCATACCACTAAAAGAACAATTTAATAAACATTGTATTTAATTATTGTATGTGCTTTTGTCTGACTATTTTAGGGTATGACCCTAATAAAAATCTATTATGCTGGTATAATCCTGAAATTAAGTGTACCATAGAGAAAGTCAAAAAGGCCGCATGTTTCCCATGACTGGTTTAGATTGTGTAATTGTGAAACTCAAACAAATCCAAACCATTGCATACACTGAATTTGTAGATTACTGTAAACACTTAGTAAATTGATCATGGAGTAAGGGGTCATCTTATCATTTCTACTGTCTCTTCTCGAGACTCTATACTAAATACTGTATCCAATTGTTCCTCACCAGTATTACAAACTTTCTGTCCCCCATGCCCATCCTACCAATGGGCAGACATTCAGGCTGAATATAAATTGCATCTGGGAGAGCTTATAAGGGCCATTCGAGCTGCACCCACTTCCTCAAGACTAAATATTAAGATAGAACTCCAATCAGAGAAATCTAGGATTCTCCATATACTACAACAATGGCAATAACAATAACAACAACAATCTAATAATGAAATAAAGAAGAAACAATTTAACATTTTTCAAAATGTTTGTACAGCCTAGTTGTTTTTGTTGTAATTGTTGTAAACGATTTTAAGGAACCAATAGAGTTAGACTGTTATTGTTTAACCCCAGATTAGCCCTGATTGAGAAGACCCATGATCCAAGGTGCTCAAGCTGTGACCATGCTGTCTTTCTTTTTCTGGCAGTGTACATCCAGGAGCACATTATTCAGTGTGTCTTCATTTTTTCATGACGGTTGGGTGTGATTTGGGGGAGATTTGGCTGCCATTTCTAGCTCTTTCGTTGGCTTGAGAGTTTTAGAGATATTGTAGCTTGTTTTGTTACATGGTGTAGTGTAGAGGTGATGTGTTTTCAGTGTCTCTATATTGCCATGTTTTTAAGGAAATGTTTGAATTCTTATATTTAGTCATTTTGTCTGGCACCTCGAAGTTGTGTATGAAAATTTTTGAAATGTTGTCAAAGTTTTTGATATGGGATATAGTGTAGTGTAATGTTCATGATAGAGGGTGGAGTTAAAGGTGTTGATAGTGTCGATAGTGTTGCTGAAGTGATGTTTAGTTTAACATTATTTTTAGTAATATTAAGTCAAAAACTATTAAAATTACTAACATTTTTCTAATGTTTGTCTTATTTTCTTTCAAGGTGTATAGCGTTGAGCAGTTTAGGCATTTTCCTGTACGAAGAATTGGTATATGGTACACTGCATCCAAAAATTAAAGAAGCCATCAATGTATTGCTTGGTGCTCTGAAGGTTAGTTTAATTTCTTTTAAATATTTATATATATATATATATATATTTTTTTTTCATTTTTTTCTTCATGGTTTTGTTTTCCTTAGTCTATCTACCTCACTGTACAATTATTTTTTCTGATGGTTTATAACTGCTATTAATCTAGTGGATATAAAGGTTTCTTTTTTCTACTGGTTGTAAGCTGCTCTTGTTGATTGTACCCACCTATAAATTTACCTTACCTCTTTCAATCTTGATGACCAAGAATGACTTATCATTTCTCTGATTATCGCTCTTTATCAATATCATATCTTTTTCCATTCCTATACAAATGATACAGTCCTCCATCTTTGACATAGTAATATAGATAGGGCTATAAGAGCTAATTGTCATGTGTGGAAACAGTGGAATATCAGGAGTTAGCAAGGACTGATATTGAAAAGCTAGGTAGGAAGCAAATCATGAGGTGTATCTTGATAGGAGAGAAGCTAAAGAGGTATGGAGGTGCTAACACAAGATGTTGTTGAATGGGGAGTATAAGTGGGTTATTGAGAGACTATCCCATGTTGAACCAAAAGAGAGAGACCAGCTATTGAGGTTAGCTCCAGTATGGCTAGTAAAGCTATTAAAGAGAGAGACCAGCTATTGAGGTTAGCTCCAGTATGGCTAGTAAAGCTATTAAAGAGATGGTGGCCTGGTAAAACTGCTTTATCAGAGATAGTTGCTGAGATGTTGAAGGCCTCTGTCTATGTAGGCCATATGCTAGTTACTCGCTTACTTAATCAAGTAGTACAAGGAGGTGCTATCCTCTGTGACTTGTGGTGCAGTATATATTGTTTCAAGGCCAAACGAAATTCACTGGAATGAGCAAGTTGTAGAGGCCTCAAATGGATTGACTAAGTTTTGAAAGTAGCTGAGAGAGTTTTAGCAAAGTTAATTCAGGATAGGGTTAGCTTGGATAAGATATAGTTTGGGTTTGTGTCTTTGTGCAAAAGCACAGATACTATATTTTTAGTGAAACTACTGCAAGAGTAGTTCTGAACTAAAAATAGTCCACTCTATTTTGAATTTAATGCTTGGAAAAAGTATTTTAACAGGATCCCATGCTTTGCAGTCTGGTGTTTGCTAAAGAATATTTGTGTAGATGAATGGCTTGTAAGACCCATGGCCAATGGGTGCTGTTAGCAAGGTCAGAGTTGGCAATAAGTTTAGTGGGGAATTTAACTCTTAACATACTGTTGAAAATGTTCCAAAGTCCTGTAATGATTGAGGCAGAAATTGCTTAAAAACAGGTGGTTTTCCAGCTTATTTATTATGAAATTTACAGGTAAGAAACGCAGGTGCTTGAGGTGTTTTCATGCAAAAATATTTAACTTTGACCATATATATAGTTCAATGAGTCGTATCAATTTAATGATGCTGTACTGTGTGGAATGGTGTCCTACAGGATGTTAAGAGTTAATGTAGTGGCCTTCTTTTCAATTCATTATAATCCTTGAGGTTATAACATCAGTTCCAGTATTTATTCTTTTTTAAGAGTATGTAATTAACTGTAAAATGTTGATTGTTCTTTGACAGTGTTCTACTAAGATGGTGGCCAAGGTGGCATCAGATATGTTGATGTTGCTCTGTGATCATGTTGACACGTTTCTCAGCTATCTGCCAGATCTACCAAAGAAGATCATTGAAGTAAGTCCCTTTATTGATTCTCTAGTATTTGTTGTCTCCGTTCATTAATCTGTGTTTCCACACCCTCTAATTTCTATGTCTTTCCTAACCTCTTATTGCCCTGCCACTCTACCGCTAATATCCTAGTTTTTCCACCCTCTTACCTCCTTGTCTTTCTACCCACTAATCTCCGTCACTCTACTCACCCCCAATCTCCATTTCTCTGCCCCTTAATCTCCGTCTCTCTGCCCCTTAATCTCCCTATCTCTCCACCCCCTAGTCTCCCTGTCTCTCTGCCCACTAATCTCCCTGTATATCTTCCCTATAGTCTCCCTGTCTCACCACCCTCTAACCTTCCTGTCTCTCCACCCTCTAGCCTATCTCCTTATTTCTCCACCCTCTAACCTCTCTCCCTGTCTATCCACCCTCTAACCTCTCTCCCTGTCTATCCACCCTCTAACCTCTCTCCCTGTCTATCCACCCTCTAACCTCTCTCCCTGTCTATCCACCCTCTAACCTCTCTCC
>JAOPJM010000374.1:8600111-8611554 GCA_027124095.1 Muusoctopus leioderma | reverse complement strand
TGATGATGATGATGATGATGATGATGATGATGATGATGATGATGATGATGATGATGATGATGATGATAAATAAATAAATAAATATAAATTACTGCAAGAAGATGATGTTCACATTCTTTTTCTGCGTGTGTGTGTGTGTGTGTGTGTATTTTTGTTGTTGAAACTTGTTCTGTGATTCTATAAAGTTCATTATTTTCCTAGTACTGTAGTTTTATTTTTTACCCCGTTTTTTTTTGTGTGTTTCCTTTTTGTCTCGTTATATTGTTTAGCTGGGGTTTGGTTTTGGTTTCATTTTAAATAGTGATTTTATTTTGTTTATTTGTGTGTTTATTTTATTCCATCGAGATGTAAGGCCAATTTTATTTTTGTAAGGATATAAACCATACTAGAGGTGATATATATATATATATATATATATATATATATATATATATCACTTATTATTCTCTTCTTTCATTTTAAAAAAATGATTTTTAGCATCCATCTTGGAAAGATTAACAAAAAAAAAAAAAAAAAAGGAAAAGAAAAAGCGAAGTTCACTGAACCGAACAAGGCACAGCAAGATTTGAACTCAGGATAGTGAGGTTACATACAGCTCCACTATTTATTGTCTTCACCATCTCTCTTCGTCTTCTTTCATTCTACCAATCTCTTTGCCTGTGTGTCTTTCTCTCTCTCTTTTTCCTTACGACGGTTTCTATTTCTCACGGACGATGTAGTGTGACGAAGGATATTTGAAGAAGAAGCTAATAGCATAGCTATTTTTGTTCCGTTACAGAACTTTCCTCTTCTCTCGTCATTCCACCAGCAGCTCAGTCTTTTTTTTTTTTCGGTTAATTTGAAAAAAGTGTTTGTAACTATTGCAATTGTTTTTGTAATTTATTTATTTTTTCTTTCTTTATTTATGATTCAGTTTCTGTTATACTTCTTTCATTTTTAAAAAATATTTCTTTCACGTTCTCTATCGTTCTTGGCGCCTTTTTTTTTCGTTTTTTGTTTCCTTCTTGTTGTTTATGGTTTGTTGTTATTGTCTTTATATTTCTTTGATGTTTGGTTGTGTGTGCAGTTTTAATAAAACTCTGATGCTATAGCAGTAGTAGTAGTGGTAGTAGCAGTAGCTGTAGCAGTTGTAGTAGTAGAAGGAAATAGTTTGTGTTAGTTGAAGTGGATGTGGCGGTGTACTTTGTCCTGATAATGTTAATTATTCAGGTAATAATGTTTGTGGTGGGTAATTGCCATTTTGTTGTTGTTGTTGTTTATAATGTTAATGATATTGCTGTTTGCGATAAGGATGAAGATGCTATTGGGAGGTGTGCAATGGCCAGGTGGATCAGTTTACTGGACTTCTGCCTGGCTATCTGGTTTCTGAGTTCGTATTTCATTGCAGGCATTGTTGCGTTGACGACCAGCCACCCGACGAACCACCCTTTATTTTCTCACAGA
The DNA here is from genome assembly GCA_027124095.1 of Muusoctopus leioderma. Taxonomy (NCBI): domain Eukaryota; kingdom Metazoa; phylum Mollusca; class Cephalopoda; order Octopoda; family Octopodidae; genus Muusoctopus; species Muusoctopus leioderma. Next base: position 8,610,111 of record JAOPJM010000374.1, on the reverse strand, counting down.
TGGAGGGGCTAGTCAGTCCACTCATTCATCACATAATTAACTTGCCTCGGTTTCATACTTAAATAAAGAGACCATTGATTATTAATCATTATTATTATTATTATTGATGTTAAATTATTGTCCTTAGACGGATCTTGTTGTTGTTGCTATTGTTGGAGATGACAATGATTAATGTTATTGTTGTTGTTATTGTTGTTGTTGGTATATATATTTATTTTCAACAAGGTCGGTTAACAGGGGTCAATTGTAAAAGGATGACCTGTCTATTTTCGGAGGGATGGCATTTGTTGATGTGTCTGGTAAGACCTGGAGAACTATAGAAGCGGCTTGAGCAGTACTTACAGGTGAAAACCTCTCCACTGTGCGTCCGGGCGTGTTTCTCGAGGGCTGTTTTTGTGGTAAAAATGCTATTACAGTGGTCACACGACAGGGAAGCAGTGGTACTGTTGCCGTTGCTGCTGCTGTTACTGTTGTTGTTGTTGTTGTTGTTGTTGCTGTTACTGTTGCCGGTTGTGGTGGTGTTGGTGGTGCTGCTACTGCTGCTGGTAGTGGCAGTGATACTGCTGTTGCTACCGTTGCTGGCAGTGCTTGTAGTGTTACTGATGGTACCAGTTGTTGCTTCAGGGCTGCTACAGCTGGTCGTAGTGTCCGTACTCTCACTACTACACTCGTCGGCTACAATACTAGAAGAACTATTGTTGTCTGACGCATCGTTTTGTGTATTTACATTGCTCGTTAGTGAAGTCGGCTCTTTGTTGCCATTGGAATCTGTGTTGTTGTTGTTGCTGCAGCTGCTACTGCTACAGTTGTTATTGTTGTTATTATTATTGCTGCTGCTATCGTCGCTATTGTTGTCGGTGTTGTTGTCGGTGTTGTTGTTGTTGTTGTTGCTACTGCTGCTGCTGTTGCTTTGCGCGATGTTTTGATTGTTCTGTTGATGGAGTTGGTGTTTGTGTTGGAAAAAATTGTGAGGTGGCGAATCGGTGGGTTGATTTTGTAAATGATTTTGAGTTGATGGCTGACTGGTTTCACTTTGTTGTTGTGACTGCTGTTCTGACTGCTGTTCTGACTGCTGTTGTGACTGCTGTTCTGACTGCTGTTCTGACTGCTGTTGTGACGGCTGTTGTTGTTGTTTGGCTCGGTCATTGTTGTGGTTAAGAATGTGTTTCTTCAGGTAAGCTTGACGGCGGAACCTTTTGAAGCATATTTCACACTGGAATTGTCCTTCTTCGACAGTTGACGACGGACAGTCGTTGATGGTGACGGCTGAAGGTGAAGTGGACGATGGAGATGGTGATGAGTTCGAATTGAAGTACTGGTGGTGGTGTGTGGAAGCTGTATAGTTACTCGGCGAGCCTGGTGGCGACGTCAGCATTCGCGGACTGTCACATTTGTCACTGGATTCGTCCATCGGATCTCCAGTTGTTCCGTTACTATGGTTACCGTTGAGAGCAACGGATGGAATGTTGGCCGGCAGTATGTGAGTGGGGACGTTCTTCTTGTCGGACGCAGATTTCGGTTTGTGCCAACGCCGATGTGAAGCGAGGTTGGCTGGACAGTTGAAAACCTTGTCACATTCAGGGCAGCGGTATTCTACGTGCACGATGCGTGAGCATCTGTGGCGGGCCAGCTGGAAGGCATCGTCAAAATATTCTTTGCATAGCTGACAAACATAGTCTCCAATTTTGTTCTCGATTTTTCCCAGCTCCGCTTTAGCTTCCGCTGTGATCTCTACATAGTTGAAGGCACTGTCAATGTCTCCACACACCACTTGCCCTTCATCGTCCGTATCTGAGATGTCTTTGATGATCGTACCCGATACGGGTGACGTCTTGTCCTCGTCGAAATTAATTTTACGACAAGCTTTCGGTTTCTTGGGCGTTTTCACTTTTTTCTCGGCTTCGGCCGGACCTCTGCGTTTGTTGGGACTGGAAAGAGCAGCGGTTCCGGGTTCGTTTTTCACGGGGGTCAAGTTGACTGGAGAACAGTTGGAAACGCTCAGTCTGTCGAAGGCATAGAAGTAATGTGGGGACGGATAACTTGGCAACGGGGACGAAGGCAGAGTGGTACCTTGTGTCGGGTCTCTGTCAAAGGCATGGAGATCTCTCTCGCGTGGAGTCAATGATATCGGACTTGGAGAATATCCAGAATCTGGTGAACCGAAATTCGTTTGAATGTGTTCATGATCAGAGTCACTGTCATCGGAATTCCGAACTCTGTACGAAAATGCCGCAGCATTATTTGTTCTTTTTACCAAAAATCCTCGCGGCATTTTGAATTCTTAGTATTAATGGTTAGTTTTCTGTTTTTTGTTTTTGTACGTTTGTGTTTATTGTTGATGTTGTTGTTGTTACCAACAACTATGGAATGGTGTTATTTTACATAAAATAGTAAAGAAACTTTACAAAACAAAATGTTATATATAAGTTCAATGTATAGTTTATATATGTATATGAGCGTGTGTGTGCATGTATATATACATATATATGCAAATATATAGATATGATCAACAATAGTTAACGACAAGCAATATATAGTTTATAAATAGACGTTATAAATATAGATATAAATATAGATGGATATATATATATATGTATGTATATATATATATGTGTATGTATATATGTTAGGTATATAAATGAATATTTGTCTTTTTCTTGTATTTTGTTTTCGTTTTCTTCTTTCAGTTACACATATATATATATATATATCTTTTAGATTAATTCTTTGCAGAGTAATATAAATAATTTTAAGGCCAAATTATCGGCATAAAATAACATCCTTTCAGCGTGTTTTTTATTTGTCAGAAGAGACATGCAGAATGGTACGAAACCATGGAACATGACTCTTTTAGCTTGATGGTGAAAGATGTAAACAGTTATGTGTCTAACCTGTATATCCTCGTCTCCAAATGGCGGTACGTATGGCTACCAATGTGCGACACATATTTCTCAGATTTTAAGTCCTTTATTGCGTGTTAGTTAGCCAGCCCCCGTCTATCTGTCTGTTTGTCTGTCTCCGTCTTTCGTCAGCCTTAGTCTTCTATCTGTACTCCAATTGGTCAGCTAGTCTGCTTAGTCGATTGGATCACTTATCAGTGGTGGGAATGGTGGTGATGATGGCAGTACTAGCAGCAGCAGTAGTAGTAGTAGTAGTAGTAGTAGTAGTAGTAGTAGTAGTAGTAGTAGTAGTAGTAGTAGTAGTAGTAGTAGTAGTACGATTCTGCTCAGTTCTATTTGAGTATAATCATTGCATAGAGATAAACAATCGAACGAAATCCTCCATCCAATCTACCTAGTTTCCTCTTGTCATAGATAAATCCCATGGGAGTAGGAACAACACAGATATCTAAGCGATGGCAGCAGTAGTAGTACTATAACGTTGACGAGTGTTTCATTAGTTTGCATTGCCGACTTTCAATTACTGTCGTAAATATAATTAAGAGAGGGATAGGCTCCTCCAAGCTGACCTTCCCCACCCCACTCGCTACACTACTTCAGTGATGCTTCAACGACTCTTTCGGTTATGGGCTCAACTACCGGAAGAAATTCATATCTCGGCTGAATACGTTTACTGAACTTTAACCTGGCTTAAGGACTTATGCTATGGACCACAGTTCCTATAACCGCTAAGCGCGAAAACTTATGGAATCTCACGAGAATGTTAGATACAATACACTGACATCAGCCTACAAGTATGTAGATGTTAACGTAAATGTTATCTAAATATAAAACATTTACATTTCTTACATGGGCATATAATCTCAGATTTGTTGGTAGATGAGAAAATAAGATAGTTTATAACTTCCATATTTGAGTCATTCATTGCTAAGGAAATTAAAATAGTCTCAAGCTCACCGAGAGCACACCTTTACTTGCTTTAAATGAAGAATATATTGGTTTCTTTAGAGTAGGCCTTTATATTTTATGGAATTACAGAAAAACTGGAAGTTGTAACATCGATCTCTTCTCCAACAGGATGATAGACGAAAATACAGTGAAATATTTTCGATCGGGAATCGAAACCACCACACACACACACGATTCGCTCTTGCTGAGATTTTGTCGAAGATAAATAAAACACTGATTTATCTTTATCATTTGTTAAATGCGCAGTATTTGTGAAAGGTGGGGAAGGGTATAGTTGATCGGCAAGACGCATTACATTTGGTGAAGGAAAGACATATGAATATGTATAAATTGGTTTCTTATTTAGACAGAACGCCAATACTTTTCGGCTAAGAGCACAATGTATTGCTGGTCCCTACTGTAATTTGTAAGAGTCGATTGCTTCGACTACATTATATTACTGATACTCAGTTAATCGACCCCGGAAGGATAAGAGGATAAAAGGTATATACATTTGCATATGCTGGTTTCTTATTTAAACACACGACCAATTCTTGTCGAGTAGCAACAGTGTATTGCCTACTCTACCGTTCCCGAGAATGTGATTCGGTGATATTCATCCATGTATCAAAGAAATTACGCATGTGAAGTTAAAGAGGTACAGCATAGATGGAGAGAGGGTCGCTTAAGTCTTGCTCTACGGTGCTAATATTGCCAGGAATAAAACATTGGTTTCATTTTGACAAGGCATAAAAGCTCTCTTGTTTTCGGGGAAGAGTAAATGCAGAGTGTATGAATATCACTACATCCCAAGCTGTAAATAAGGTAAAATAGCTTCTAATGTGGATTTCAGCCATTTTGCAAACTCGGTTTGCCGGAAGCTTTGCTCTACGAAGCTTGCCATTGAGATAAGTAAAATATTGATTGATTGATAAAATAGATTTGGCATTGTTCCCGACTATGGTAGGGAGCCAACAATAATAAATGACAGTTCCAGACACCATAAATTCAAGGAGGCAGTAACTCACTCTATATCTAGTGTCTTAACTGAACAAAGATTACTACCCGCTTGTCTCATTTTTCTCATTTCCAACATAAACATCGTAAACATTTTTCAATCACATTAGCAGAGGGAACAGCGTGATCGTGGCTTCTTGGCTGAAACCTGAATTGTAGTAAGTTCATATCGTGTCAATGGTGATGTTATTGGTGTTGCTGTTGTAATTTAGCCGCAAGTCAGCCCTACACAAGCAGACTTAAGTTCAAATACGTTCCAGCTGTGATGACCCTGTCTTATTTTCAAACATTGTATGTCTAAGACTACATTATCCAATGTGTCCTTCCCTTTTTTTCAGATGGAAGAGTGTGATTTGAATGTAAGTTGACTGCTATTTGTAACAAGGCGAGTGACCATATATAAGCTCCCCTGTTGGCCCGACACTGGTGTTGTTGTTGTTGCTGTGATTATGGCATGAACATACTTATCATATTTACTAACTAGGAACAATACCAATAGCCTGATTAAGCCAGTCACAACATTTGATAGTGCGACGCTGTATTTTATTTATTGAATGTTTACTATTTAGAAGAAAGACTATTCCCTCAACCTTCTCAAACTGGTGAACTCAATGTAGTTAATGTTAAACATGAACTTTTGCCGGTTGATACCTGTAAGGAAAACGTTGGTGACAAGGAGAGGTTGGATTCTGGAATTTAAACATTGGTTCGGGGTCTGATAAGGGTGAGACGCAGCATTATGACAAGAGAGGGAGAAGCAAATGAATCGGGTGGGCTTTGCCGCGCGTGGTACAGAGCTTACTACAACAGTGGTGAGTAAACCATCATAGTTGCGACAAGAAGAGTCAGAGGAGGGAGAGTATAACGCAGTGGTTCTCAAACTTCATAACTTCGTGGCACACTGGAGATCAAATAAAAAAAATTGCCGGTGCATAGAAAGTTTTTAAAAATAAACATGTTTTAAAGTAAAAAATTTAGAAAAAAATATCGAAAACTATTGCTAACTTTGCTTTATTAATCATACTTGTGTATAACAAAAATATGAATAACACGTTTTTCAAGACTCTCAAGCGTTAGTATGGATTTTCTAAAGCCTTAAATTATATTTTTTTAAATCTGCGGCGCACCTAGATACCCATTGCGGTGCACTGTTCGAGAAGCACTGATATAGCGTGTCGATGGGCAAGTGATTGTAGCATGCTGGTGATACAAAGAGTATCTCCCCAAATATATCTTTGAACGCAAAACCACGAGGTACTCAATTTGATAATTAGATACTTTAGTATTCAATGCGCTTCTCTTATCGTATGCTAGCTAGTAAGCTAGCCGACTCAATTGGCATTCACTTAACACAACCGTGTAAGACGCTTCAACTGTTCTTTTTTTTTGTTTGTGTTGATCTTACTTCATTTCGTTTAAAGACTTGTGATACAGGCCAGTGTAATTCTTAAGACTGGGTTATATTTTTCCGAATAAGTGGATTTTTATTGATTCATTGTGAAGACATTCTGGCAGTTACTGATGTAAAATATTGTTTTATTGTTTTAATTGTATCTGTCTACTGACTAATTTAATTTATACATTTTTTGTTTTGTTTTGTTTTGTTTATCATTAATTATTATTATTTCTTTAATATTTATATTCAGAAATATCTGACGTAATTCCATTAAAGCACACATCATGTGAAAAGTCACGGAAATATTGGGTAACAAAACCATATAATTGATGCAATTTAGTTTGGAATGGTTGATGGAATTAACAGCAAAGTCTAAGTAGACGATAGGTATTGTATCAAAGAGCTAAATGTCTGGCACGTTTATATTGTTTAATTTAATAATGGATGAATTGTTAATATTAATAATCTTATTTTTCCCCTAATGATTTTGTAGAATATAAACTAGATTAATTTTTTTAGGGTGAAACTTAAAACAAAACTATTTACAATTTTACGTAGAATATTATTGTTGATTTCGTACGTTGGCATAAGTTAAACAAAAAATGGAGGGAACAGGTTTAATCGATTGAATCAATCCCAGTATATGTCTGGTACTAATTTTATCGACTCTAGAAATATGAAAAGTAAAGTCGATCCTAACCGGATTTGACCTCAGAAAGTTAAGGTATTCTATCTTGTGTTCTAATGTTTCCACGAACTTGCCACTTTTTACGTAGAATTGTTATATATAGTATATAACATGCTGAAGAAAGTAGAGCGCCAGACTAAATGTTTTAGTGTATTTAACTCTAAATGCGATATTCGATAAGGTGGTAGGCCAGCGACTAAAAGGTCATGATCTCTGAAATGTGATCATAGTCAAGGCACTTGACTCTCAGCAGCCTCGTCCATTTAGCTTAAAGTAGGTAACACGAAATTATCAGTTTATCTCTTTAAACAGTGCAGTAGCACTGAATAATTAACAATTGCTTCATTAGCCTGTAGTGCTAAGTTAAATCCTCTCATAAGTATAGCAGGGAGAGGGAGATGTTTTACGTTAGATGCACTACTCCAAAGACGATGTGTTCTGTGTTGTCTCCTTTAGACTAACCACTGCTCTACATTGTGAGTTCAGATACTGTAGGAGGCGATCTTGCGTTTGAGCACTCTACATCCGATAGAACAAATACACGTGATATATTGAGGCAGATCCAATCCTTCACACCCTTCTCTTGTGAAAAGTGTAGCTAATAAAAGAAATCATTATGAAGTATATAAAAAACTGTAGAATTGACAGAAATTGTAGAGCACCAGACAAACAGTGCCTTACGGTATTACTTGTGTTCAAATCCAGACGAGGTCAACTATGGCTTTACCTCTTGTGTCGCAAAAAAAATGTGCCAATAGTATATTTCTTTTTCATTGCTCTAGTCAGAGAAAGGGACAGTGCCCATGACTTGTGTACGCCCTCAGAGACTGGTGAGACTGATTGATTGAACATCTATTAGCCGACGTCTACGTCCTAGGAAATAAGGATTGGGTGTGGTGCTTAGTGCAGGGTCTGGTGTCGAGGCATAGTATTGTTGACGATAGAAGGAGAGAATGGTGTATCGGATGGGTCTTTGTGAATGTAGTATGTTACTAGCTAGTTCAGAGGAGCAGAGGTCGTTATACTACAATGTAATAGACAGACTGATGAGACAGTGTCAGTGAGCCAGAGGTAGTAGTGTGCTGGTCAGTGACTCTTTATCAATCAGTCAGATGACCTTCTTTTGGATGTGGTATACAATGTTTGTGTGTGTATTATCAGCAGCGTCCCAGATGTGGGAGCAGCACTCAATTATGGATCTTACATGAGCTTTGTAGACAGTCGGTAGCTGATCAGAGCTGAATTATATTTTATCCCTGAATATGGCCCCCAATATTGATTTCCTACATAGCAACATATTATACACAGGTGGTAAACTAAGAATGAGTGGTATCCGTGCCTTTCTGAAAATGAATCATAGTTTAAATGAGGTCTCCTGACTAAGCATAACAAAAAAAGGCAAGATCTTTTAGTTTGCCGTTCATGTTTTCCTGGCCGAGAAAATAAGCTCCTGTCATGAAGCTGGTTCGAAAAATTCAATCGGCTCTACCTCTGCCTTGCCAATTGGCGGACCAAGCCAACAAGCCAATCGGCTCTACCTCTGCCTTGCCAATTGGCGGACCAAGCCAACAAGTGTACTTCTACGTAGTCGTTTGAGTTGTTAGAAATAGCAAATAAAATTACCCTCAAATCACACTCTACTCTTTTATAATATAAAGGACACATTATTTAATGTAGTCCTAGATACACTATGTCTGAATAGGGGATGGGATGGTCACGTCTGGGATACCTTTGATCAGAAGTCTGTTCGACCAGGGATGACCGGGGGCTAAACTACATTAACAACAGCGTCAAGTACTTGAGCTAAGGAGGGAGCAACTTCGCGGTCGCTAGACCTGCTAGAAACAGTAGCCAAATCTCCCTAGAATCAGACGCTACTATGATAAAAAGAAAGAAGGGCACATTTCAGTGTAGTCCTGGATATATAAAAAAGACGAGGTTGTCGTGGCTGTAACGCCTTTGCTCATAGGTCTGCTCGATCGGGGTTAAACAACAGCAGTATCAACACCTAATTATCGGCCTTGTGCTAATGTAAGACACAAATACGAATAGAAATACAAAACAACGGGAAAGAGATGAAAATATTTGATCACAGGCTGGAATCGATAATAAAATAGCCTGCCAGACGCAGAGGAATCGATTAGAAAGCTTGGCATATTTGATTGATTTTCAACAAATTCTCTTGATCGACACATATGAGAAAGGAGAGGGAGACATGTGGCTGTTGAATATAGAATATTATAGAATAGTAGGAAAGGATGTATGTGCATGTATATCTGTGTGTGTGCGTGTGTGTGTGTGTGTGTGTAGGTGTATATGCTTGCGTATGAGTGATTGTAGGTGTGACGTGTGTAGGGTATATATGTGTGTGAGTATATATCATAGGTTATATGGGAGTGCGTGAAAGTATTTGTGTGTGTGTGTGTGTGTTTGTGGGTGTGTTTGTGTGTATGTGTTTGAGTGTGTATATTTGTGTGTGTTTGTGTGTTTGTATGTGTTTGTATGTGTGTGTGTGTGTGTGTTTGTGTATGTTTGTATATGTGTGTGTTGTGGCAATGTGACATGTGAGGATATGTGCGCCTGAGTGTAAGTGTGAGTGCGTGAAGTGTGTGAGGATATGTGTGGGTTTGCTATGCGTTAAACAAGTCTGTGTGTGTGTGTGTATGTGTGTGTGTGTGTTCGTGTATGTGTGCGTGCATGTGTGTGTGTGTGTGATTAGATGCGATAAATAACGGACAAGTCATATGATTGATTGTGGTCGAACTGATGACGTAGATGCTAAAGAAGAAGAAAAAAACGGGTGGTATCCATGTAACCGTGTATCCACATGTATGTGTGTAAGTGCGCGTGCGCGTACACGTGCTTATATGCGTGTGTGTGTGTGGTTCAGTGCTTTTCCGTTTCCGAATGTAGTGAGGCTTGTTTGCGCGTGTTATTGTAAATTAATGACTTGAATTAATGAACTCAGAATGAATGAAATGAGTAAGTGCTACAGTCAAACGATATCTACATATATAGATTATACACACACACACACACACACACATACAC
>JAOPJM010000374.1:8520618-8532028 GCA_027124095.1 Muusoctopus leioderma | reverse complement strand
AGAGAGAGAGAGAGAGAGAGAGAGTTTCCACACAGTTTCCACACAGTTTCCGTCTACCAAATTCCACAATTCGCCGATGTATATCGTTGAAGGATATAAACATTGGCGAGAAACCCTAAATCTGTTGACACTTCTGTGTCATCCTCGGCGTGAGAAATCCAGGGAACCAATTTTGGCCAATTGGAAAACTGTAACACGTCGAGTACACTTTAGTGTTGTAGTGTGATAGAACCGGCTAACAGAAATGTACTATATTGTATCCCCTAGTCAAAGTGGTATGAACGCAGTATGGCCAAATGGTGAAGACGTTCGCTTCGCAATGACGAGTTCCCGTGTTCGATTCTACTGCGTGGCATCTTGGGCAAGTGTCTTTACCATAGCCTCGGATCGTCCCAAGCCTTGTGAGTGAAATTAGGTAGACGGAAACTATGTGGAGGACCGTCGGATGGGTTGTACCGTTGTATCTGTATTTCAAAGCTCTAGCATGGTCACATATTGTGTCACACTGGTTCTGTCTGAGGATTACGTTAAGGGCCTGGTCTCGGTCTAATGATACCTTTCTCCCCCATGATCAGTCTCAGAGGCCCTGAAAAAGGGTGCTGAGCATTGCATTTTCTCCTGACTAACCTATTAAAAAAAATACTTGATCATGAAGGATCACAGAATTGACTCTGTTTGTCTCAACAGTGTTTCGGATAAATAAATATTCTTACATTTTATTGTTCTGGTTAATGGCATTGCGTTGTTGTGTTTTTTTGTTGTTGTTGTCGTTGTTGTCTATTGGTTAGATCTGGAGGAGGAGGCTGTGCCTTTAACTTTCGTACGCCCACTGGAACAACGAGACCGGTGTTGTTGTCACCGCTGTTATATTCTAGTTGTTGTTCTCATAGTTGTTGTCGTCGTCGTTGTTGCTGTTATCATCGTCATCGTTTTGGTCGTTGTTGCCGTCCTCGTTATCGTTGTTGCTATTGTTGTTTCCCCCTACTGTTTTTGTTATTACTGTTGTTTTTTTCTTGCCATTGCTGTTGTCGTCGTCGATGTTATTGCTGTTGTTGTTGTTGCTGTTGTTGTTATTGCTGTTGCTGTTGTTGTTGTTGTTGATGATGATGATGATGATGATGATGATGATGTTGTTATTGTTGTGGTTTTAGTTAATCGTTTAACGTTGTCAATGTTTTACAATGGTAATTTTTTGTTTGTTGGTTTCAATGTTCAATGGCTGCAATTGCTGTTGTTGTTGATGTTGCGGTTTTGTGTTTCTTCTAATTGTTGTAGCGGTAAACGGAGTTTGCTATTGTTATTATGATTGTTTATAGTTCTGTTATTAGTTGTTGTGTTATCATGTTGCTGTTGTTGTTGTTGTTGCTGTATTGTGTAATGGTTAATGACCTGCATTCAACACAAAATGTTTTACTGCAACTCTTCTTGTTGCTATTAGTTTGCGCTTTGTCCATATGACGTTATAATGTATATTATCTAATGGTTTAATGCATTAATACGGTTAATCATTTCTCTAGTTAATTGTTGCACTAATTATTCTCGTTATTTGTTGCATCACCAGCAACAGCAACAGCAACAGCAGCAGAAACAGCAGCCGTAATAGTAGCAGTCGACATTGTTCGCGTTGCACTTAGCGCTGATGTTGTTGTTGTTGTTGTTGTTATTATTGTCATCGCCGTTGTTGTTGTTGTTGTTGTTGTTGTTGTTGTTATAATTATTGCCATCACCGTTGTTGTTGTTGTTGTTGTTGTCGTTGTTGATGTTGTTGTTTCGGTTATAGTTGTGTGTTTTTAATGGCTGCCGTGAGTGCTGTTTACGTCAATTGTCGAGGTTATTGGTTTATAACTGGTGAGTCTTGTGACTGATATTGCTGAACTTAACGTATTTTAATGATTTATTTATCTATTTATTTATATATTTATTAATATAATATTTTATATACATTATATATATTTTTATATATTATATACAATTTTATTTATTTTATGCATATATTTTATATATTATTTTATAAATATTAATATCATATATTTATTAATATATCATTAATATATTTTACTGATTAAGGATAGCCAATTGGAAGAAATGGTAGAGCACCGCTCTAAATCCTTTACTAAAAGTTTCGCTGCTCACGGCTTGCAGGTAACATTTAGTGGCGGAATGAGGTCTCGACGAATGCAATGAAATATATACTAGTGATCTACTGGCAATTTATTCAATCAACTTCTATCCATATTCAAAATAGGCCTAGTGCCAAATTAAAATAAACCATTATAGTTTAATGTGTTGTGGACGTATGGTTAAGAAGTTCGCTTCACACTCACGAAGTCCCGAGTTCGATTCACGTGGCATCTTGGGCAAGTGTTTTTATCATAAGCTCTGAGTGACCCGAGCCTTGTAAGTGAAACTGGGTCGACGGAAACTGTAGAAGCATGTCGGATGGATTGCACCTGTAATTCAAACGTCCAGCCTTGTCACATTGTGTCACACGGAGGATTACGTTAGGGATACACGTGCCTGTGGAATACTCAGTCATTCACACGCTAATTCAATGAGCTGGTACTGCAGTTGATCGAACAACTGAACACTCATCACCTGGAATTCAGACGGCGATCCCTCTAGTTTAGTGTGTTACTGATAGTTGACAGAATGTGTCCAAATGGTTTACAGAACGTAGTAGTGTCTTTGTGAGATGTACCATCCTATATATAATGTTCCTTATGCGTCGATATGTATATATGTAACCGAAAAAACCTCCCATTCCATCACTTTCTTCTTCTAAGTAGTAACTACCACTGTCTTTAACGCAGCTACTTCGCGGAAATAATAAACTTGCCCCTTACTTTAACCACTCAATCTGAAAGTATAAGAGAGAGGGACGGAGATGGGAAGAGGGAGCGAGAAAGAGATGCTCATTGGCTGAGAAGGTTGATTAACAGTCAAATAAAACACGGTCGCTCAACCTGCTAAAACTAGCTACCAAATCTCTCGTAAATCACACACTACCGTCTTAAATTGGAAAGCACTGGAAATGTAAGCAAGTCACTGAAGTAATTTAAAATCTAATATCGTTTTCTCCTGCCTATTAGTTAAACCAGAACATGTTTACATATTCTATGGACTACATGACAACAACAAAGTTTACTTCGAGCTAACGAGGAAAAGCCTTTGCACTGGCACTCGTCTATACCATCCTTATACGCACTCGTTTATACCATCCTTATACCACGAGCCAATGAGAGAGGCTGCGCAGGGTCACTCGACCTGCAAGAAATAGCAACCAAATCTCCCTCAAACCACACCTAACTGTGTTGGAGGTGGAAAGGAGACATTGGATAATGTAGTTCTAGACATACTTCTAAATAGACGGGCTGATCATGATTGGAATGCCTTTGATCATAGGTCTGTTCAATCAGAGCTGACCTAGGGTTAAACAACAACTTGACTATACCGTTTCATTACAACCATTGGTTTCTTTTCATTCTGGTAACTTTAATGACTATTATTTGTAATGATTGTTGTTAGTGTTATTCTTGTGTTTATTATTGTAACGATGGTAGTGTTGTGGAGTGGTGGTAATCTTTCAAGCAACTCGAATCTGCATTGCAGGCTCGAATTCTCAGTTGAGCCATTCGTTTACTTTTATTCCTCGTAGTTGAGGTTTCCTACTGTTAGTCTATAGCCAAAAGAGAGAGGTGTTCAGCCAAACTGATTTTCCCTTGACATACTACGTGTTCACGAAACCTTCAGTGGCGACCCAATGACTTATTTAACGTTTCCAGAGTTTTTTTTTTTTCATTCTTGTCACTTAAATTGCTTAACAATTTAATAAATTACTTAAGCTTTACTAGGTGATGAACCTTAAGACCTCATGGAGTTGAGATCAATGGGAGACAACTCCTCTTCTGACCTCATTCACCTCACCCACATGAGGATTTGAAACACGGTACTGTAGATTAATGCATTGAATGACGAAGCGACGAAGCACGTAATGATTTTGCAGTATTGCCTCCTTTTACAACGATAAAACATTTCATCCTGTAGTATCCTCCTACTTATTCCAAGGTGGACATGGCTGTTGTTAGTTAAGTGTCTTGGCAATAAATATAGTGACATTCCACCACACCGGCTACAGCATTTGAACCGTCGAACACTCGACTTGTTTTCCGCTTCTTATCCAGTCTGCCATTCACAGATGCTATCGTTTAGCCTAAGGTCAGCCCTGATCCAGCAGACCCATGATCAAAGGCATTCCAGTCATGACCATCCCGTCTTTTTTAGGAGTATGTAGGACAAAATGATCAAATGTGTCCATTCCTTATAAAACAATTCATCCTGTACTATCATCGTACTTATTCCAAGGTGGACATAGCTGACGGTGAGGAATATTTGGCTGCTATTTCTAGCAGACCGAGTGATCGCAAAGATGCTCTAACGTTGGGTCATTGTTGTTGGTGATGTTGTTAAGCACCAGGTCAACATAATTGCATAGAACTATAATCAAAGACATTCAAGCCGTGACCATCCCGTCTATTTTTTAAAGTCAGTATGGTGGGATTAAAGGGAGATTTTGTCTGCTACGGTGTGGTAAGTTTAAGTATTAATGATTTCAAACATAGTCCCAAAGCCACGCATTTTGGAGGTTGGAGGCACCACCACTACCACCACCCTATTTTGTGTGACACTCTACTAATTCTGCTACTCTACCAACACGACTACCACCACCACTCCATGTTGTGCCATACTCTACCAATTCTTTCATTCCACCACCACCACCACCACCACCACCACATAGAGCTATACTATTGTCTGTGGTTAGTGCTAGAAATTATGCAATTCTTCGAGGTTTAGCAAATAATAGAACGAGTGAAAGAACATTTCACGATCCATGTCAGCTCATAGAAAAACACATTCACCTTGCTACCAACGAAATTAATGAGCGGTTTTTGTTCTATTCTAGGGATAGAAGAGACGAAGAAATCATCAGTCAGTATGTCTCAACGCTTAGAAAAATGTCTGAAAAGTGTAATTTTGGGGACAAACTCAATGAACATCTAAGAGACAGGCTGGCAGTGGGAGTCTGGAATGAAGACATTCAACGACGACTGCTCAGTGAGAGGACACCGATGTTAGAGAGTGCCCTCGAAATATCGGTGGCTATTGAGTCAGCCACAAAGTGTTCCAAGGATATTTAGAATGTGCAAGGCCTACAAGGGGATGAATCTGAGCATTCTATTCATAGATTGACAGAGAAACGCGAATGCTACTACTGTGGAAATGCCAACCATCTTGCTGATAAGTGTCCTTTCAAAATAAGGAATGCTTTTGATGAAAGTGTATTGGACATACTCGTCGAAGGTGAAGACAATCCAGTGGGAAAAGGAAGGATGGCAGAAAGACTGCGGTGAATAACATGGATAAGAATAAAGATGGTTGTTTGAGTGGAGCAGATAAAGTGATGGAGATGTTTGAACTGTATGCAATTGGTGGGTCACGTGCAACACCTGTGTAGTTTGAATTTGTTTGTGAATAATCGGAAGGTAATGATGGAGGTAGATACAGGTGCTTCATGCTCAGTGATGAATTAGAGGAAATTCAAGAAATTGGATGATTTGAAGAATTTTAAGGTAAAGTTACCAGTTGATAAGACAGTAGCATCACAATTCTGTAGGGCTCGTCCAGTACCTTATTCACTAAAGGCCAGAATTGAGAAGGAACCTGATTGACTAGAGAGACAAAGTATCATTAAAAGAGTCGAATATTCTCGTTGGGCTTCACTTGTTGTTCCAGTACCCAAAGACGATGCTGGTACCGTTCGATTATGTGGAGACTATAAACGAACCATAGACACATCCGCACCTTGTGACACACATCTAATACCACGTACTGAAGATGTGTTGGCTACCTTAAAAGTAAGCTTGATCTGAGTCATGCGTATCAGAAACTTGAGTTAAATGAGGAAACACAAGAGCTACTTACTATTAATACTCATCGTGGTCTCTATCAACACAACAGTGTTGTGATATTCATGTTGTGTTAGTGATGTTGTGATATTGGTGTTGTGTTACTCGTGTTGTGATATTAATTTTGTGTTCCTGTTGTTGTGATATTTCGGTGTGGTTAGAGTTTGTTGTTATTACAGCTATAATTACCATTGTTCAACACAACTGTTGTTCTCGTTGTTGTTTTTGTTGTTTGGTCCCAGGGCTGCCGTGATTGAAAAGACATATGACCCAAAAGTGTTCCAACTATGACTGCCATATTTTGTTTGTATATCAGGAACTAAATTGTCTAATGTGTTTTTTCTTCTTTTTTTTAATAAGGTCGGATGTGATTTGAGGGCAAATTGGTTCTCATTTTTAGCAGGTCAAGCGACAATTTAGAGACTCTTTTTTGTTTGTCTGTTTGTCAGGCTGTTCGTAACTTTGCTATTGCGGTTCTTATTGCAGTTGAGATATTAATGTTGTGTTGATGTTGTGTTACTGGTGTTGCGATATATTGGTGTGGTTATCGTTTGTTTTTATTATTACAGCTGTAATTTTTTTTGCTGCTCGCCATTGTTCGTGTTTTTTGTTATTGCGGTTGATATTGCTGTTATTATCTTCGTTATTAGTTTATTTATTTTTAATATTATTTATTTATTTATTTATTCATTGCTTGTTTATTTGATGTTGCTGAAGCGGAAAGTGAAAGTGAAAGTAAGTGTGTGTGTGTGGGTGGGGTGGAGTAAGACAGAAGTCCTGTCACCGAATAGATTTCTATGAAGGGTGGGCGTGCGTGAATAGCAGGCATGACGTGGGTGAAAGGCTCGACCCTTCAGTTTCGCTTGCAGGCTATATTGAGCGGTGGAGGAAGGCATTAGCTTTGACTGGAGGGCGGTTGGGGTTCCTTTTTTTTCTAGGATGCTCTGATTTGCCCTATGTGACTATATCCATTTAGGGATTCATTTATTCATTTATATACATGTTTTATATTACTATATTTTTATATAATCGATATTTTTAAAAAAAACGTCTTTGTAAAAACGGGTTTAAAACCCTGCTTTTTGTGACTTGTTTCCGTCCATGTAATGTCCGCTTCGGTGTTCTCATGGCAAATAAAGAAAAATTAATATTTATTATTACTGGTTTTGTTGTCGCCCTCGTTATTGGTGTTGTTGTTGTTGTACCTTCTTCTTGTTGTTGTTGTTGTTGTTGTTGTTCTTCTTCTTCTTCTTCTTCTTATTATTATTATTATTATTATTATTATTATTATTATTATTATTAATTGGTAGGGTCCTTAGCGCGTCGGACGGAAAGCCTTGCAGTATTCTTCCCGGCCCGCCACGCTCTGAGTTCAAACCCCACCGAGGCCAACTTTGCCCTTCATCCATTTGGGGTCGATAAACAAAGTACCAGTCAATTACTGGGGTCAATTTAATTGACTTACCCTTCCCCTAAAATTGCTGACCTTGTGCCAATATTAGAAAGAATTATTATTATTATTATTATTACTATTATTGTCTAGCCACACACAGCCCCCCCCCCAAAAAAAAATATACCATGAGATAATAATAAAACAAGGGGCTAATGTCAAATGAAGATTAAGCAATCAGCATTAAGGAACAATTGACCAGACCGTGTCCTGCTCCTGCTGATCATTTCTGACAAGGACAGAATATATCGGTAGACATGAGAGGGTAGGTAGCTATATCTATTGTCGATACTTCTACATGGAAACTGAAAAGGAATGGTATAAGAACGCGCATGGTTATGATACTCTGAGACATACGTACTAGTGAGAGAGCTGTTTATGTGAGCGCTCGACCTGCCAGAAATAACAACCAAATTCCCAAATGTTCCCTACCAAATGAAGGACACACTGTATAATGTAGTCCTAGATATATAAAAATACTGAATGGTGAGAGCTGGAACGTCTTTACCCATAGTTCTGCTGAAGCAGTGCTGGCCTGGGGTTATACTACAGTAACAGCAACTCTCAGATATATGCCTATCTATACCGATAAGAAATCAATGAAAACTGCTAGAATTATCATAAGCAAAGACAACAAGGAAAGCCTATGCCCTCTTATAGACATCTTGATCTCTTCCGACGAAAACAACACACGAAAGGAAGTTGAAAAGCTATCAATGTACAAAGACTTCATATTGGAACTAACCAACATGTTGATAAAGGCGGTATCGATAATAATTGGCGGATTCGGTATGATAAAAAAATGATTATGAACAAAAACGTAAACACCATAACAGGTCCCAGAACCTTATACATAATCCCCCTAAATTAGCATAACTAAACATGTCTACGCAATACACATTCAATTCAGCAACATAACTCTCACAACAAATATTCTACATGATTACCTCCCAATACGACAATTTTCCCAACAAACAAACAAAAATACTGCATCGAGCCAACGATGGCTCGATGCAGTATTTTTCGATGGCTTTATGCAGTCACACGAACTGCTCGAAATAGCAGTCAAATGTCCCTTAAATCACACTCTGCACACTTAGGGGGCAAATGAACACATTGCATGGTGTGGACCTAGGTTAACTGTTTCTGGAAATAGAGAGGATGATCACAGCTAGAAAGCCTTCGATAATATTTCTTTGCGATCAGGACCATCCTAGGACTAAGCAACAATAAAACAATTAATCAGACTGACACAACGCTACACATGTTTTTGTTTACATGAGGAGGTACAGTCAATTAAATTACACTCAGTGCTTGACAGGTACTCATCTTATCGACCCCAGAAGGATGAAACCCAAAGTCGACTCCGGAGGAATTTGAACTCAGAACGTAAACTGATGTAACTAAATACCGGAAGGCATTTCGTCCGACACTCTACCGAATCTGCCACTCCACCACCCGTAAATAATAATATTAACAATAAAATTGTAAAGCTCTCCATTGAAGTATTTATAGAGCACGGTCAAGGTCACTGCAAGGTCATTTAACAAACTGCTAGAATAACTAGACCCAAACTTGATTCTTGGATAGAAAACATGACCATAGTTCTTTATATAAATACCAAAACCTCCGGGTATATGTGTAGGATTTTGTTGTCTTTCTCCAACTAAAAGGAAAAATTTCCATTGAGAATGTGTTGCGTACGTCATTAAGTACATCACCCCTTAGTTTATTTATATAAATCCATGCCATTGGCCTATTTGAGTTATATAAATAAATAAGACACCCACTCTGATCCTGCTAACAAGGTGCCTGAATTTCTCGCTGATGAGAAAACCGATCGTAAACCGAGTAATTTTTTTTTTTTTTTTCAATGTTTTAAAATGTCTAACCGGAGAAGCTATCAAATCGTTTATATGTTATCTCTAGATAATGTATAAGCAATTAGACAGTTTCTCCGGTAAGATATTTTTGGAGAAATACGTTCTTAGCTTAATTCTGTCCAGTAAGACATTGTACTTTATCCTTCCACTGAGAACAACAAAATAGGTTCTGGGATCAATTCAATCCATCGTAACCTTTCTCCTACAAAGTTGACCTTCTGCCTTTTTGACCTTCATTATATTAAATATATATATATATATAATTTACATTATTTTATTTTAAAATTTGTTTTTTATTAATAGATAGTAAAATAAACAGACACAAGCAAAACCCATTCCTATTGTTCTATGGTGGTCGACATCGTTTATTAATTACATTGGTATTTGCCAAGATCAATCTTAAGTAGAACATTTACAAACAAATATGAAGTGTTTATTCAAAGTTTTCGTTTCATCAATCTTATATCTGATCCACAATAGCAACCTTTCATTTACCAATATTCCTTTTTAATTTCACTATGTTAATATTTATTTAAGTTCTCTATATATGCAGTGGCAAATTGATTTACTAATATTTTAACAACGTAATTATCATGAACTTAATTAAACGTAATTCTAAAAAAAAAGTTTTTCAGAAATTCAAATATTTGATTCTTTTCTAAATAATACCATTAAACTAAAATGAATTGTTCTATATTTTTTTTTAAAGTTTGAAATTCATTGCTGTAAAAATATTGCTATATTTTGTTAATAAATAGTTATTTCTAATAGTTTTTTTTTTCTTTTTTGTTACAAGCACCTGCAGTTAACTGCAAAATACATATTTGATTAACCACTGATGTGCTTAATCAAATATATAAACGAGGTTAAATTCTTCGCATTATGAACAAAATAGATGAGGATTGAGATAATTTAGAAGTGTGATGTCTAATGAGTGAGAATGACCAGCTCTCTTGAAGTAGCCAGAGGCCAAGTGCACTAAAGACGCATTGAAAGAAAATAGATGGTGGAAAGCAATAGATTAAAGCGGAGACGTGGAAGTGTGTCAAAACCAGTCGTTGACAGTACTGTGAATAAAAAGCATTGATAATTTGGAAGCATATGCCAAAATTGAATTGTAGAAAGGGCAAACGACATCCTTTTAAGTGTTACGGGGACGAAACTTCAGAATGCAAGCGATAAAAGTTTAATGCTTTCAGAGACTCAGCCATCACCTTGTCAATATACGTCAAAGCAGTTAAGAAACGTGACTTTGAAGAAAGACATGTGGGTGGGGTCATTTAGCACTTAGCACGTCATAATAAAACGTTTAAACTATCCAATCGTACGAAGCTGCTTACATCTATAATGTCATCCACATGAGTTGTTTCTACTGAGAAATGTATTTAAACACAAGAAATATATTTAAATACAAGAAATACATTTAAATTCAAGAAATGTATTTAAGTATGAAAGTTAAAACGAACACAAATAAAGATCCATAAATAATTGTTATTTTATATTATATAAACTTACAAATATAACAGTATTTAAGGCTGGAATATAAAACAATGTAAGTTCGAGTGGGAATCACGAAACCAGCGTAATTAGCTAATATTATTGTTACTGTGGATGATAATATGATATAAAACGATCATAAAAACAAACATACTTCCATAAGATTTGCTGTAAAGATTGGCAATATTGTTATATAAGTAGATTTTTTCCTTGCTCATCTTTGTCTCTAAGACAGTAATTATGATAGCAGGCTAACTGACCTATTAGTACGGAGTGTTGGGAAATAAAAGCAGACAGACGTGTGGATAAACGGCTATAACATCAGTCTTATGGGGAAACACAATGTTTATAGAGATAGAAATACGGCTAGAGCTAAGTACTGGCTTTTAAATCTTTGTTTCTGAGACAGTTTTTACTGGTCATAATAGCTGTAATGTCTATATCATTACTGGCCGAGTGTACCACACGTTACTTGACAATAGGATTTAAAATTTCGATGAAGCTGAGTTTGACGATGTCAGAAGTATCAAGAGATTGTTTATGATTACACTGGACAACAACATATTTGCTACTGGAGATGTGTAAAGCGATTAAGACTAATTTGGGTACGCTGATTT
>JAOPJM010000374.1:8252952-8264442 GCA_027124095.1 Muusoctopus leioderma | reverse complement strand
TTGTGTTTCCTCATAAACAGACGTCCGGCCGTTTGGTGATCAGTGTTGGTGACAGGAAGAGCATCCGACCATAAAAAATTCTGCCTCAATAACTCTCTCTCCGTCCAACCCATGCTAGCATGGAAAAACGGACGTAAAAAGGCGATGATGATGGTGTACCACAGAATGTTATGGTCCAATAGTCAAAGTATGGTAGATTTGTTGCACTGTTACTAGCAGAATACCAATTAGTTGAAATTAATTATTTTATAGAACCCCATGGAATTATAGGGTTGTGCTATTAAGTGATTGAAAGACTAATCTCCTCTTGGATGAGATGCTGTTCTTGTCAACAAATTTTCTATGGAAAAAGTGTATTGTTATCAAAACCTTTGTTTCCATCATTTTTTTTTTTTTTTGAGGTTAAAGACCATTTGTGTGCCACATTTTTAACCAGGCACACATGCTATGTCACATATTATTAGAATTTATCATGGCAATAATTCTGAATTAGTAATAATCAGGATGATAATAATCTTAAGTATATCTTAAAATTTAATAGATTATTAGCAATTGTCCACAACTTTGAAAACAGTTGAAAATGTGGAGTAACCAGACTACAAACGTTAGAAACAGTGGTTTCAGCACTATTTCTATTTCCAGTTGTAATCAATGCTATTATGTTTATAATGCTTTTGGGAAGACATGATCATCACAATCACCAATATTCCCTCCCTTAACCCTTTTGATACCAAACCGCCTGAAACCGCCCTTGGTTCTATGATAAAAGACCATTTGTTTGAAAGTGTTCATATTTAAATTTGAACCTTCCATTATATTTTTATGTAAGAACTTTTTGTTAAGATATGTTCCAAACACCAACTTAATAATGAGAAAGTTAGTTATTTCACTAAATCCCACCAAAGGCAGTGCATTTCATTAGAAATACGGTAACAAAAGGGTTAACATTTTCAGGATTCATGTCCATGTATTAAATCATGCTCATTTCTCGCAATCAAAGTAACTTTGATCCTTGTCAAAAGAAATTGTTATTATTGAAGGGCAATACTGGACTCCTGGTTCTTAATTTGCAACATCTCCCTGCTGTTGTATGTATCCTTCAGCCAGAAATTTTACTTTAATTGTCTGATAAAATGCTTCTTATCTAATCACATTTGTTTTCTTATTCTTCTTACTCATAGAACCTTGTTTCTCAGAATACAAAGCAGCAAGATTTGCAACAAATTAATCTTTTAAAAAGGAAGTTGGCTGAGAGGGATGTTGAACATGACACCAAAAAACCCAAAGGTTTTGCAATTTTATATTATTAGTAGTTTTCTGCATCACTCCAGTGTAATATTTATTTTGTCCATTTGATGATGGTTGGTAAGGAGTCATTCCAATCATATGAATATTCTATCTACTTAAAAATTCCCCAAATTCAGAAATTTCAAACTAAGTGCTATGGTTACTATAAACAGTTTGGAGCACCGAACAAGGTGAATAATGAGGAGGGGCATTGAATGATAGCTTGAGAAGTTGCTTTTCTTAAGGCAAATATGAAAGAATTATAGGTAAACTCATTGGGTACTGTCAAAATGTAAGAGTTGCCCATTTTAGTAATTGGTTTTGGTCCTGCAATATCAAGTAACAGTCGCTGCCAAAGTTTTGTTGATTCTTTAAGTTGGCTAGTTGTAATTCTAATGAACCTAGAGTTAGTGAATATTCAATGTTTTGAAGGTTTGTCAAATATGTTATTAAATTTTGGATCAACACATACAGGAGAAACGGTCAGAAGTGGAAGTTTACCTTTAAATTCAACCTGAAGTGACCGAAATTGTGATAATGGAAGGATTCCTAAGATGGCTGAATTAGATATCCCACAGACAACAAAAACTTCAGTTACTTGTCAGCAATTATTTATTTCAATGTTTAGAATAATCTTTTCAATTATGCTTATTTCTATCAACAGATTACGCCTTTTGAGATGATTTGGAGTATAATTTAATACCAAGTTTTTTCGCAATGTCTTCATGAATCAAAGACAATTCACTACCACTATCAATAAGCCACCATTGATTGTGCCCATTTACAATGTAAAATAGAAATTTCCACTTAAGTGTTTGACAAGGAGATACTGCTGATACTACTGGTTTTCGATATACCTTTGCAAAATGTCCTATCATCTTCCAATTAAGGCATCGTTTATCAATAACAGAACATTCTCTACAACCATGTAAGATTCTTGATCCACACCAAAAACAAATTTTAGTCTGAATTGAAGTTGATTTCTCAACAGCAGCAACATAAGGATTATGGTAATTCATAGTAATGCTGTCCAGTAGTAATATCAGGCCACTCTATTTCATCGTAGTAACCAGCTACTATATCTCCCAGACTTAATAGAAATAAATACATTTCAAAGTTCTCATCTGGCTTCATAAGTCTAAGATATCTTTCAAACTTGATAATACATTTATGAAAGGCCTCTGCAGAATTATCCTTAATTATCCTAGGGGTGTTGATTTTTATTGATGACATAGTTGATTATAGTAACTTTTGAAGTATGAAAATTGTTGTAATCCATAATCTCAAGGAGTCGATATCCAACCACAGATGTATTTCACGCTTTAGAAGTTTTCGACTAACAAAGTCGTTTCATCCACTCACTTTTATGTGTGTTGAGCACACCTGTGCATGGGCACTCTCGTTATCTCACATAATTCTACATATATCAACTGACAATTGGTCAGTTCTCCATCATTTCTGTTGTAATAGATATTATCTGAAATGTTTAAGACCAATGATTCACAAACATCTTTGTCACATCTCTTTAGAAACACAAACTGTTCCATGCTCTGCACCAAATTAAGGTGTTGAGTCATGGGGAAAAAAGGGTAAGAATTATATAAATTTACTTAGATTTTTTTTTTTACTTTTAAGTTATCAATTTAACATTCTCTGTTGTTTTTGTTGTGGTTCCTGAGTCAAACCCATTTAATTCCAAACCCCCATTTACCCAACTCAGTCAACTGCAACTCTCTGCAATAACTCAATGTTTTTCTATTTAGTGGTTCTCCGTCAGTACTTCAACGACTACAGTGAATTCTATGCTTCGCGGAGGAGGTCCAGTAAGACTGTAATATGTCCAGAGTTGTCTTTTCATCACAGCATAATTATTTTTTAATGCTTACTGCATTAAATATGTTAAAACTAACTTAACTGTTGATTTGTATGCAGATGGTATATCTGAGTAATTTCCCTCAGTGATTTGTTCTTCAAGAGGTTTGACTACCACTGCTTTAGATAATCTCAACCATTATGTTTTGTAAATAGTTCTGGTGTGAAGTTTTATATATGACAAATCGAGTAGTTAGTCCTTTACTTTTTGACTATATGCTATAATATGTGATTATATCACTTTTGGCAGGGGTCAGTTGTTCATAGTGTGTGGGACTAAGTAGGTTTCTAATCTATTTAGATTCTGAGGTTAGTGCTGGAAAAAAAACGGGAGAAAACAAAAGTTGATAATAAAAGATAATCTTTTAAAAAAATAGCAAGAGTAGAGGTTACAGAAAGAAAACCAAGATTTTTGATGACAAATTTTGTTCTTTAACTTTTTTTTTTTTTTTTTTAACATAACTGTTTTTGTCTTGATTTTTTAGCTTCAATTCTGAAGAATAGTTTGAAAACAAATTCTTCAAAGTAAGTTTCATATTTTGATAAAAACAATTCTTTTGCCTATATCACTATTGGATAGTTTAAAAACAAAAGCTGAACCTTGTGTTGGTGTTGAATTGGTTAAAATATTCTGATATTAGACATTATAAGCTCTAATTTGTGACAGAAAAGAGAAAAGGCCCGCTAACAGGACACAAACTACATATCAATCACTTGCCGGGCAACCACGTTCTTGCCATTCCATCTCAAATCAGGTATTATAATTTCTTTCTGCTATGTTAATGATACTACTTAATTCATAGGGTTATTTGCCATGCAAACATTAAACCGAGGTAAATCACCTTGCTGTGCTGGACATTAGTAGAATAACCTATCCTGCTAGCTCTAAGTGACTAACTAATTATCTTGTGGAGATAAAATAGTACAGTTAAAATAGCAGAAACAATTTATAGTACCTCATCTGAGAAGAGGGAATGCAGGTGCTCTGTAGTGTAATTGGCAACCTGTTCACCCTGCAAGTGATAGATATGATTTGAGCCTTGTCAGTAGGCATGTTGCTCTTTTCTGTCTTAAATTGGTGTTTATATTGTTCTGAGTTGACACAAAAGCAAGAGTGCTAGAAACGAAACTTGCTAAATCATTAATGTAGTTCAAATCTTACTTAAATTGCCTTATCTTTTTCATTTTCATTCATCTGGGATTTATGAAAGAAGCACCAGATTGGTGAATCAAAGTTTAAAGTAACTCCAATGTAGGCTATTGAATTGGGCCTTAAGTTGAAACAGTCCCTAGGTAATGAATCTATAGTGGGTCTAAGGAAAGGAGCACTTTGTTAATATACTATATTCCACTAGTTGCTCAGGAATGGCTGGTCAACAGCAGGAATGATATCAGTCTGTAAAATGCTACCAGTAATAGCATCAGATTGTAAAATACCATTTGCAATGGCAGATAACTGTAAAACACTACCACTCCAATAAATTCCTGAATGATACTTGCAATTAACTGGGGATATTGCATCTTGGGTGATAGCCTGGAAAAGGCAACAAAACAAAAAAGATGAATAGTGAATATTGAAAAGGAAAAAGAAAAATTTAAAAGAGAAGAAGAAGAAAAGGAATGTACCAGTGAGCTCATGCCATCCATGTTTACTTCTATGTGTTTTAGCCCAAAAATTTGATTGGTTACTCTTGTACCATAATATGTTTGATGAGGAATAACTAGATTTATTCAACAGTAATAAAAACAACAATGACATTAGTTATGGACTATATTTTGACCACTTCTCTGCATTCTCTCTTCTTTTAGTTCCGATTTGTATCCTTTTATAAACCATAACTCAACCGTATAAAACAAAATCCTGCATACATCCAATTGAGTAGGTCAGTTCATTGGAATTGTTAGAAGGTAAATTATATACCTGGGTGTAGTATGACAATGATAGATAACTTACGCAGTGTGAGCAGGACTTGAAGTTGTGGTAAATGGTCTATCTACTAGGATATGGCAGGACTTGAAGTTGTGGTAAATGGTCTATCTACTAGGATATGGCAGCAGAAACAGAGATTGGTGAAATTTTGTTCATGTATTTCTTAAAAGTGACACCAAGACATGTTATACAAATAGTTGTAACCTGTTTTACCGTTATATAATCATCATCATTATGAATACATTTTGATTATTCCATGCTAGCATGTATTGG
Source organism: Muusoctopus leioderma (assembly GCA_027124095.1). NCBI lineage: Eukaryota > Metazoa > Mollusca > Cephalopoda > Octopoda > Octopodidae > Muusoctopus > Muusoctopus leioderma. The sequence goes on along the minus strand of JAOPJM010000374.1, from coordinate 8,259,080 downwards.
GCCAGTTTGCCATACAGCAATTTTCTTCATCTTGGATCTTTAACACTCACTGCAACAATGTGTCTAGTGCTGGCTCTGTCAATGCATTTGATAAAGTTTCCAGCTAGTCTCTTTTACTTGAGGGTTTTTAACTGCAATCCTTATGACTGAATGCCCTCCCTTCCATCAGCCCTTAATAACAGTGTAGACTATGTATGTTTACTGTGATACTAGAAATGGAGAAGTTTTCTAATGTTGCTATTTCTCTTAAAATTACATGGGCAAGATGGAAGTAGTTATTGGAACATTTGATGACAATTCTTAAATTAGGCTTTGCCTGGCAGCTTTCTTGCTTTTTCTTTTGTCATCTGTATTGGATCAAGAGCTCTAGGATTTGAGGAGTTGATACTTATTCTTGTTGCAAAGCGTCTTTTCGGGGTCATAAAGATATATATAATCTTGAGGCCTGATAGACTTGAGACACATCTATGGCCAAATAGATTCTAATAATGCCATGTCTATATGTGTTCTCTTGCAGAAATTCAGTCAGATGCCTCTTGACCAATATTGCAATACTTTAATGTTCTGTATACTCATTATTTACTGTTTAATTTGTACTTTTAGAAGGAAATTAGTTTGTCAATTTCACACATCATACGCACAGGCATGGCTGTGTGGTAAGAAGTTCGCTTCATTACCACGTCGTCCTGGGTTCTATCCAACTGCGTGGCACCTCGGGCAAGTGTCATCTACTACAGTCTTGGGCCAACCAATACCTTGTGAGAGAAATTGGTAGATGGAAACTGTATAGAAGCTTGACGTATATATATATCTATATTTATGTATGTGTGCGTATGTGTGCATGCTTGAGTGTGCCTCTACGAAGTCTTCATTGTTGACATCGCTTAGCTACTAGTGATCATTTCTTTACATCCTGTGGATAACAATCAGCCGGCAAATTAGCTGTTCAATAGTTAAAAGATCCGTGGAAAAACTACCTTACTTACAAAAATATGAAAGGGTTGGCAACAGGAAAGGCATCCAGCTATAGAATACTGCTCCAAAAGCAAAATTTGTCCAACCCATGCCAGCATAGAAAAAGCGGCGTAAAAACAATGATATTTGGCAATGAATGTTGTCAGACTGCTATTAATGCTAGCTTTAGCTACCAAATCTGATATAGCAGACTCAGTGGAACTTTATTTGGTTCTTTTACTTGTTCTACTTTCTATTAAACTTACTGTTTACATGACTAATTTGTTTCTTGTCTATTTTTCTGTGAAATCTATCAAACAGTACAAGCTTTCCTATAGCTGGTGATTCATCTGACGACTCAATGTCAGACAGTGATTCAGCAGATGAGGAATCTGAAACCATTAATGCTACCACTCCTTCTGAGAAATCAGATAATGCTAACTCAGCAACAGCCCCATCACTGCCTAAAGGTGAGAGATTAATCTATCACTGATAGACTACTGATAGTATGAGTAGTCTTTGTCGTTGCATCAACTTTGCTTTTTCTTCTTTCTAAGATTTGATAAACTAAATTTTGTAAAGCATGGAATATAACTATTTGAATCTAACTTTGTATGTTGCAGGTACATAGTTTGTCAAATCTTAGAAAGAAGAAAAGCAAGTACCTGTAACATACAAAGTTAGATTCAATTAGCTATATTCCCTGCTTTACAAAATTTGCCTGGTGCCTAGTTGGAAAAAACATCATTGGTGGCGGGAGGTAGAAATGACCTGGTAGAAATAGCAGCCAAATCTCCCGCAAATCACACCCTATCGTCTTAAAAAGAAAAAAAAGACATGTGTATCCAGAATACTGTAGTCCTGGATGCATTATACGTTAAACAAAGGTGGGATGATCATAGCTTGAATAACTTTGCTCATAGGTGTGCTCAATGAAGGCTGACATGGGGCTAAACAACAACAACAACATCACTATCTCTTCTGGATGCTGTCAAGTAACAATAAGTTGTTGGTAAAGCTAGTCTGCTATGGTCAATTCCCAACTGGAACTATTTCATATATCTTACAAATAAAAGCTCTTGGGAAAGCATCAATATCACCACTTCCCATATCACCTCCCTGCTTGTTTAATCCAATGTCATCCCTGATTTGCATCCGTGACCCTTCCTTTTTTATAACAGTAGGGTGTGATTTGAGGGAGATTTGGCTACTATTTCTAGCAGGTTGAACAACCACATAGAGGCTTTTTTGTTGGCTCTTCTTCCCTGGTTGTAATTGTTGTTGTTGTTGTTGTTGTTTAGCCCCAGGTTAGCCCTGGTTGAGCAGACCTGTGATCAAAGACATCCATACCATGACCGCTCATCTTTTTTTCCAGGTATAGTGTATCTAGGACTACATTATCCAATGTGTTCATTTTCTTAAGACAGTAGGGTTGTGATCTGTGGGATATTTTGCTGCTATTTTTAGCAGGTCAAGCAATCACTTAGATGCTCCCTCATTGACACATCACCTCCACAGTAAAACTGAAGGGCACTGAAGTTGGCAAGCACACGTATTCTGCAACTGTTTCTAGTCAATAATGGTTTTATAATTTGTATCCTACCTGGGACAAAGTACCTGTTCATTTCTCTTTCACATTAATAAAATAAACAAAATCAATCACTCTTTTCACTACAACAAACATCCCATCCCATCCCATCCCATCCCATCCCATCCCATCAGTTCACTCAGCTCAATTTTTTATAGAATGCTTTAGTAGCCCAAAGTTTTGAATTAATTTGAACTCTGTCAGAGCAATCTCAGGGTTACAATTCCTTGTCATCATCATCATCATCGTCGTCGTCATGACTTCATCCGTCTGTTTTACCCAACTTACTTGAGTTAGACAAACCTACATGTACTCAGCTACAACTGAAGTGTGTTAATTGGAAGCTTGCTACAGTGAATGTTTTACAGTTGACTATATTCTTAATGCAATCATCAACTACCATCATTATTGCATTCATTTAGTGTGTATTTTTGGTAGTATTTAGGCCACTGGCCTAGTGGTTAGGCCAGTGACCTCGCGATTGTAAGGTCATGGGTTCAGTTTCCTTGTCCGGGAGGTGCGTTGTGTCCTTGAGCAAGGCACTTTATTTCACGTTGCTCCAGCCCACTCAGCTCAATCGAATAGCTGCTGTGCTGGTGCATCCATCTCTCTCCCCCTCCAGCTGTCACATCCCGGATGTGACAGCTGGGTCAAGGGTGGGAGGGCCGAGAGTGTGTCTGTGTTTGCTTACGACTGCATAGGCACTTAACTCTTAACGTCCTGTAGGACACAGTTCCACACAGTACCACATCATCAAATTCATATGAATCATTGTACTATATATATATATATATATATATATATATGGTGAAAGTGAAATATTTTTTGTATGAAAACACATCAAGCACCTGTGTTTCTAGCTGTTAAGTTTCATAATAAGTAAACTACAAAAACCTCATTTTTAGTCATTTTCTGCTCAATCATTACAGGACTTAGAAAATTTACAACAGAGTTAAACCCTTAGTAAAAGCATGGTATATGCTTTTCCTAGGTCATCCTTGGCTGTGGGGGTTTGTTTTTTTATTTATTTATTTATTTATTTTCTTCTGTGTTTTCAAGTGGGTGAGATGGATGAAGGCAGTTACAACTGTGCAGCAGTTGTAGTAAGGGTTATGTCTTGCAGAATGTGTGTGCTTGAGCTAAAGGCCACAACTAGAAAAACTGATTTTTACTTTCAGCACTGATCATATCATATCATGTATTCAAATCTACTACAACCATTTTGTTATACCCTTGCTTTAGTTTGTTTGGCTGATAAAACAGTTTCTACCCACTTTACAGTCAGTTTAGTAGTTAATAGTTGGGAAATCTCCAGCCCTGGAAAAGAAAATCATCCCAGCCATGCTAGCATGGAAAAATGGGTGTAAATAGCAAAGAATGGCTCATTTTAACACAAACTATTTAACTGTGTAGTGGAAATGGTCATCATCATCATGGACGGGTGATTTCGGTCCAGGTCAGTTCTTACTTGGAGTCACCACTCTCCTAGACGGGCCAAGGGAACACAACTCACTCATACTTTCCATTTGGCTTTGTTTCTATGGCTGGATGCCCTTCCTATCACCAGCCACTTTACAGGGTGTACTGGGTGCATTTTATCGTGACACCAGCACTAAAAAGGTTATGTCCATGATTCAACTAAAGAGCCCTCTCTACCCTATGTTTTCTCTATTCAATCACCAACCAATTTACAGAGTGTACTAGGTGCATTTTATTGTGGCACCAGCACTAGAGGGGTTGTCATGTCCTTGACACAACTAAAGAGTCCTTTCTACCCTATGTTGTCTCTGATTCAATTGCCAACCACTTTACAGATTGTACTGAGTGCATTTTGTCATGGCACCAGTACTAGAGAGGATGCCTTGGTCTCCTGCAGCTAATGAGTCCTCTACTTTGTGTCCGTTCTTCGAGGGCAAACATGACCCGATAGTGTGAATAGAAGGTGAGTGATGTATGAGAGGGTGGAAGGGAAAGGGAAAGAGTATGTGAGTATGTGTGTATGGGTGTGATAGGGGGAAATATATGATTGTGAAGTAGTGGAAGAGGAATGCAAGAAAGATAGTGGTAGCTACATACTGGGTGTTGGAGTTTTCAGTTAGAGCATGCAGAAGCAGGTCAATTACTGTACCTTGCCTATGAACACAAGATGTAAAAGCCTTTGAACTCACAAGCTTTGCAGTTATAACCTCACAATCATTTTGCCTTGCTGATTGGTGCAATAGAGTAGATCCTTTTATCTTTTTTGAATTGAGGTCCTGTTTAGAAAGATGAGTAGTATCATCATTTTATTCATAATTGTTTCCCAACTCTGTTTGTTTTCACAGGATTTGAATGTAGAACCAACATGCTGTACAGTTCAGTTCTTTATTGCTTTAACATGAGTTTGATAACTTTGCAAATCTACATATTTGCATAAATTTTTTTTTTTTTAATTGTTAACTAGTTTTCCTACCACTAACCACTCAAATATAGTAGTTCACAATTAAAATAAATTTTATAATTAGCAATTAAGGTAGAAATTAAAAATACTTCCCATCATTTCATTTCAGACAGCTTCGATTCTGGTTTGGCACCTGCTGAGAATAAAGATGATGCTGGGGCTGATTCTGAAAGCAAGATAGCTAATGTTTTGCCGGAAGGCTTTTTTGATGACCCAGTGATTGATGCTAAGGTAGGTTGTTTGGTTAAGATGTACGCTATAGGCGCAGGCATGGCTGTGTTGTTAAGAGGTACGCTATAGGCGCAGGCATGGCTGTGTTGTTAAGAGGTTTGCTTTGTAACCACGTGGTACCAGGATCTATTCCACTGCATGGCACCTTGAGCAAGTGTCTTCTACTATAGCCTCAGGCTGACCAATGCCTTGTGAGTGGAAATGGTAGATAGAAACTGTATAGAACCCTGTGGTGTGTGTGTGTGTGTATATAATATATATATATATATATGTGTGTGTACATGTATATATGTTTGCATGTTTGTGTCCACAAAGTCTTGATTGTTGATATTGCTTGCCTGCTGGTGACCATTACCACTGAGCGTTTGTTTACATTCTGTGTATGACGATTGACCGGCAGATTAGATATGTTGGATATTAATATTTTCTTTATTGTGCAACTTGTATATTAAGTTGTCATCAATTAACTCTTAACGTCCTGTAGGACACAGTTCCACACGGCACCGCATCATCATCAAATTAATGCGTATCATTCAACTATATATATATGTGGGTGAAAGGGAAATACTTTTGTGTGAAAACACCTCAAGCACCTGTGTTTCTTATATCTGCTAATTTCATAAAAAATACGTTGCCAAAAAAAATGCCATTTTTAGGTATTTTCTGCTCAATAATTATAGGATTTAAAATTATTTTTAACAGGATGTTAAGAGTTAAGCCATAAACCTCAGTCCCACAACACAAACTGCCTCTACCTTGACTCAAACCACACTTCGTCATTGTTATGAGGTCTTCTTCCTCCTTCAATGATATCCAGAGAGGCTCGACTTGTAGTTGTCTTGATATGTGTTTGCAGTTGAAAATATATGTATAATGTTATGTGGGTCTGATCTGAACCCTTAACTCACAATGGTG
>JAOPJM010000374.1:8209490-8226125 GCA_027124095.1 Muusoctopus leioderma | reverse complement strand
AAAGTTAGCTATTTTACTAATTCTTGATTATTTACAAACTTAATTGAAAAATTGTAGGCTGTGTATTTCATTAGAAAATTCAGCAAGGTAGATTACTTTGTGGTATATTCATACTTAAATTTTTTTTTTTTAAAATGACAATGCTAGCCAACAAACACTGATTCCTTTTAGATAGGAAGGCCTGTGTAATTCTAAGGGGTAGTTATTTACTTAGACAGTGAAAAGAGAAATCTAGTCACTTGAAAGAAAGAAAAAGAAAAAAAAAATGATAGAGAAGAAATTGCATGTTTAATAAATGACTGGATTTTTTTTTCTATCCTTTATTTTAAACTTTAGTTTCTCAAAATTAAATCAAGTTCTTTGAAGGGATTATTATTTCAAATATTAAAACTGTTTAATATGTTCAGCATTAAAAGGATGTCTATTTACCCAACATATGTTAAAATAAGGATAAAATGTGAGAAGTTAGAACAATGATTTAGGTCTTGATTAAAATAAACACTGCAATGGAAACCAGAGAAATTGAGAAATAGCCGGGAGTGGGTGGGATGCAAGAATGATAATAGATTCAATTCTTTTCTTAATTACCACTCACTTTTATAGATCCCACAGAAATGAAAGACAAAGTCAACATTGGAATATTTGCAAGCCAGAAATACTAGACACCATAAAACTCTCAACTTGTCAACTATCATCCTAATAAAAGTTGATGACACAGCAAATAATGTAAAAAATTAAGACAAATCAGACGATATGAGGTGGGAGGGGCGATTTTTTTTTTTTTTTTTCAACTGGAATAGTTAAAAATGAAATGTATCAGATTTTACTAAGAGTTGCTGAATAACAAGAATATTTTTAAAAAAAAACAATTATATCTACATTTTGCCAGTTTGATTATTATTATTATTATAACCCTAATTGTACATTTGAATTATTTACTGTAAACCTCTCTACTAAAATCAACTTTAATGTATTATTTTCTCAACTTCAGGGAGATGAAGGGCAATGTCAACCATGGCGGGATTTGAACTTGAACACAAAGGGATAACGCTTAGATAATGTATGTAAGGTATTTAATTAGTTTGGTGTTCTATTGCCTTGGCCTTGTGCACCACCACCACCACCACCACAATAGTAATAATAATAATACAAATAATAAAACCAGAAATGATTTTTAGGGTTGGAGATATAGGAAGTTATGATGTTTTTCCCAAGGGCATTAGTAATGCAAGGTGAAGTAGTTCCAAACTAGGAATCGAAACCAAGCTGCAGATTTGGTTCAGAGATAACCTCTCTAACTGCAAATAAGGCACCCGCCACCCTGTTAATAATAATTTTGTATGTCGGTGTATAACACCAGATTTTTACGGGAGGAGAGGGAATAAGGAAGGTTATGTTAGAATCTTTCGTATAGGTATTAGCATTCCAACCAGAAGAATGACTCCATTTGCTAAGAAGTTATAGTTGCACCACTAACCCTCCACAATAAGAATTTCGGTATATAGAAAACTTTAGATGTAAAGGGGAAATGGAAAACTCACATTTATTTCCAATGTTCTTTAATGACACACCAAAAGCAGTTTCAACCAGTTTCAACCAATTCATCAAGAGCATCCAACTGCATCACAGTATCCACTACCAACACAACAATGGCAAAATTGGTAGAGCGTTGAACAAAATGCCTTGCGGCATTTAATTATGTTCTGAGTTCAAGTCCCATCGAAGTCAACTTTTTCCTTTCGTACTTCTGGATTCGGTAAAATAAATACCAGTCAAGCACGAAGGTTGACTTAATCGACTACACTCCTTCCTACAAAAATTTGTGAGTCAGTGCCTATGCAGAAATCATTATTCTTGACTGGGGACAAGATCAAATAAGGGGGAAAGGATATAAATGTTACTAGTACTAATTTTTCAATCCAAGAGACTTATTTCAGAAAAGTGTCCAGATATTATAAAGCATCCAGTCTTACTATTCTCCATCATTGTGACTACAATAATGATTTATGTAGGCATGAGGCATCAAATTTATAGCAGTAGAGAAAAGGAAATTATGGTGTTTATGCTATTCCAAAGGACATTGGTGGAATTGAAACCAATTTATAGACTTGGTTTGCCAGAGAACTACATATCACTGCACTCCCACTAATAATAATAATAAACAATAAAGTAACACTTTGATGCTCAATGAAAAGAAACGTACAGTTAATCTAATCTAATGATTGAAATGAAGTGCGGGGATAAAAAATATTCATGTCTCATATTTATAACACATCTCATTGAACAACTTCCATTTATTTTACAATCTTGCCATGACAACGAGGCAGCGTGCCTGCAACCTCACCATAACCACAGATAGCCTGACAAGCAACTTTACTATGGAAGCAAGCATCTTGCCAGCAACATTTACCACAGCAGCAGACAGCTTCCCAGCAAGTTTACCATAGCAACCAGGCATCTTGTCAGTAATATTACTGACAGACACTGTCAGTAACATTACTTATGAAAGCAAAAATCTTGCCAGTAATTTCACCATGGCAGCCCACAGTATACCAGCACACCCCTATGAAAAATAGTGCAATTGGTAATACTGCCCCTCTGGAGGCAACTTATGTCACCTGGATGCATCATGGCTGTACAAGCAGTCACAAACAACTATAAAAGTGGAAGATGTGTACCAGCTTGGTGAAAGACCTATACAGCAGCAAGTAAAGCAAAAATGCCATTTTAGTAGAAAAATAATAACCTAGTGCCCCCTCCTCCAGAATAGTCATTATATGAGAAAGCGGAAGAAAATATTTTTTATAGTAGGAAAGGCTAGGGATTCTGTGCTAGAAGTCTGGTTTCAGAGAATAATACAGAATAAAACAAAATTAGAATTCTTTTTTTTTTTTAATCCAAGTAAAAGAAAATAATTTAAAATATATATATGTATATATATATAAAATAATTAAGCTGTAAGGTAATTTAAAGGAAGTGTCTTCTCAAGAAGAATACATGTCAAAATAGATTTTATATAAAAACACCTTTCATGGTAACAAGATAAATTAAGAATATAAGCAATATAGTTTCTTATAAAATAAACTTGCCGCAGGTGGTATTTGGAGAAATAAGCTCTTTTTTCTTTCTTTTCTGGAGTGTGAACCTAATAAGGCTGAACCAGCCTTAATACCAAACCAAATGTTGAGACCCTATCTATATTACCCTCACAAATGCTCAATTTATTCTCAAAAGAAGCTGGTTTTATAATTTTACTACAATCACATTTGGTTTCGAGTTTGAAATCAATAGCTAAGCACTGATTAGTTTTAGTAAAAAATAAAAATAAAATATAACTTTCAGAACAATGATATATGATCAGTTATCAACAAAGAGAGCTTGAAAGGGGGGGGTAAAAGTAACTAACTTGAAAATAGCAGTACTTATGCCTGGATCTCGTAGCCCCAGCATTTGAATGTTTGGATGAAAAGAAATACTTATGGAAATTGGCATTTCTTTTTAGCACTCAAACATTCGCAATAAAGGGTGGGAAAACACAGAAATAGACGGGCAATAAGAGGTAGTATTACCCAGCTGGTAGGAGTGAGAGGAGTCGGAGCAGTTTTGAAGATACCATAAAAATGGCTCAAAGACCACATGATCCTGGTAACCTGCTTTTATGGAGTAATTAAAAAACAAATGTGCAAATACAAAACATGGAGGGTGTTTCTTTTTTTTCTTTCTCCGTGATATCAGTTTGTACAAGACTAATCCAGAATTTTCCTTAAGATCTGATGAACAATAGTGTCACTCATTCATCTAATATTTCAAAGAGTTTTCCCTTTATTTCATTATTATTTTTATTCATATTATTATTCTGTTTTTCCATTTAAAGTAGCAGTATTACCTACCAGTTGTAGTCTTACTCAATTAAATTGCCATAATCATGATCCACAACTATATCGCCTGTTTCGTAGGTTTTTTTTTTGTTTGTTTTTAACTAAGTCAAATACTTACATTTAAAAGGTTACACGGTTACCATCCAAAGGTTTAACCAATTGACTCTCTATTTTGTACAGTTCTGGGATACAGTTTTTCATCAGTTATTTTTTAAATTTTCTTTACACATTGTACAAAATAAAAGCCTAATAAAGTAAGTCCACCAAAGGGGATAATGAACTGCTAGAAATTACAGATCCACTGTAGAGCAGGATGACTGATCAACCAATACCAGGTTGTGTAGCAGGACTTTGCACGCTGGAAATCTCAAGCTGTTTAACCAAAGACATAAGATCTGGTAATTTATTATCTTTCTTTTTTTATATTTTTTTTCCCCGAGATCAAAGTTTCAGTTCGTTGGCAATTTTGGATGCAATATTTTTGAATCCTATTGATGTCCCTATAATCCGTTTGAAACGAACTCCATTCAGTGACAGTCTTGGAAGCTTGCACACTTCCATCTCCCATTGTACTAAGCTGTCTATTTTTGGATCTCCATGGATGCAGAGCAAGAGAAACTTTTCCCGCTGCTCATAATCACAGTTGTTTGAATCCAAGACTTTGCGAATTTCTTTCATCATATCATTAGGATCCATTGAGCTGGTTGTTTTCATACTCCATGTGAACCTCAACGAACGCGGCTTAACTTGATCTTCTTTATCATTCACTGACCTGCGGAACAATTTGCTGAAAATTAGAATGATAATCGGTAGGGGAAATCTGAGGACATAAACTAAAAGGATTTTAGAATTAACTATAATTTAAATTTTAAAAAAAAACAAAGAAAAATATAACGGTTCTTATTGGGACAACTGAAGTAAGTTCCTGTTGAGGAATTAAAAATTCTCATAACAAAAGATAAACAAAGGAAAAAATTAGAGGAAAACAACTTTGGAGAAATGTTCCCTACTGTATGATCTTTTTAGATTAAAACAAAAGTTTGTCTCTATAAATGAGACTAGAGATATTTTTAAAAGAATGAAAAATAAAGTATATCAGTTTCAAAGTAATGTAATAATTTTATAAAAAGTAGAATAAACAAGACTAGAAAGAAAGAGAGCTTGAAATAAGGATAACTAAAATATTCATTAATGTAAAATATTTCATGGTAAAAAACTAAATTGCTATGAACGAATGAAGGCTTTACATAGCATTTTGGGAGGGAGGGGAAAGGTTTTTATAAATACGGGATTAGTAAGATCAAAGAAGGCCATGTTGAATAGAAGTGAGGATTTTGCATGTAACATTTAATGAACTGAACAAATTATCAATCAAAATTGTGTGAATCTATTTGCACACAAAAGTGCATATATATATATATATATATATATATATATATATATGGCACATTATACAAACACACATACACATGAAATAAACAAAACATGTTCTGTGTTCTCTGATTTAAACACAAATAGCTAAACATAATCTAAATAAATAATGATGAGGAAGCTAACTAATAAAACAAATGAAGCACATTGTTAGACATTGATGTGATCAGCTTGAGAGGGAATCGAGTTTGGTAAGTTCCAATAAAAATTAAATTGAACAAACTGTTGAAATAAAATATGAGTTGTAGTTTGTTAAACAAACTTATAAAAAAAAATTGTTGTACACAAATGCCTGATGCAACCCAGCTTAGCAATTAAACAAAGGCATATTTTTGCATTCTGATTGCTGGTTTGAGGAGCAGTGCATTAATTTGAGATTTTAATTTTCTTTAATGTATTTGGTCTGAAGTTATGAGTTAAATTTAAAGCATTATCAAAATAAAAGACATAAAATACAGTCCTGGAAAAATGTCAGACAAATTTGTTTAAAAGGGGAAGGGGAAAAACAAGTACAACTGGATTCTTTCACAAGCAATCATAAAACAGAAAAAGAATTTGCTGAAAACCAAAGGTCATTGTTATCATTGATTAAGCATCCATTTAGAAAGGAAAAAGAAACAAAAGTAGAAGAAAAAAATCAATAAATCAAATAAATGTATGTAGCGTGTCAAGGAGGATACATAGAGAATATCTCAATGTCCTGCATCATTATACTTTACCTCCAAAAATTAATAAAATATATATATATGATCTTAGCCTAAACTTATTGCAAATATTTAGTTAAAAAGCAAACAAAGAATGCTTTATATGATAAAATCTGGTGGTTTGATATACTTAGTGCCACTATATTTCTTAAATATATCATGAAGAAACTAAAGAATAAATTGAAAATTTAAATGTGTAAAAAGTGTTTCTCTCTCTCTCTCTCATGCATACACTCACTTAGAAATTCATTATTTTCAAATGAACCTGATAACTGAGGGTCTGTTATGACTGAGGTGTGTTAACAATAATTTCTCATTAGGTATCAGGTGTACTTAGTGATAAAATTTAAACTGTATATCAGTTTCCATAGCCAGTGCAGTTTAAAAAGTGAAATGGGAAGATGAATTGAAAAGAAAACAAATGTTATTTAAATAATGATCTTGGTGCAAAGATTATTAAAGGAAATTAGAAAAATAATAATGTAAAATCAGATAAGATATTGTAAATATATTGTAGTGTGCATTTTGTAAATGAAATGAAAATGAAATATTTCAGAGATATTTAGTCAGAAACCACATCCAGTTAAATTGGTTGAGTTAAACAGAAAATAAAGAGCAAAATGAATCCAAAGCAAGCAAAAATATGAAATAAAAGAATTATGGAAAAGTCTATTCACTTCTGTAAGATGATTAGAGAACAATAATTCAGTGCGACTAAAAGTAAAAAATTTGGGTGATATGGAAAAGGAATTCAGCAATTAACAATGAATGTATGTGTGTATATATATATATATATACATATATATATTTGAAAAAAAGATAATGACTTTTTCTGGTGTTTTTATATTTTTAATTTATTTATGAGATACTACTGTACCAAGGACTTCTATATTTCTACTACATATATATATATATATATATATATATATATATACATTTATGTATGTATATATATATATATTACTAGGACTAACAGAGAATGTTATTAGAATTGTTATCAAAAGATTCTTTGATAATAATTCTAATAACATATGTGATGGTGTGGTGGGTAAATATTATAAAAACAAAATTATGCTGGCTTTGCATGATCTAAAACAGAGATTAATATTACCATCAACAGCATTAAATTGTCTATATTGAAATGCTTTCAATAATGCTTTCGTACCTATACAGGTCAGCACTGCATAGCAGCTGAGCATGGTTAATCTTTGGCCTTAGCTTTACAATGTTTCGATAATCTAATCAGTGATTTTATGGAATTAACTGTAATAATCAATACTTAATTTTCTGTTCTATCAACTAATGGTTCCTTAAATTTCCTACAGCCATCTGGACTTATTTTAAATAAAGACATTTCATAAGATAATTACTTGAGTTATATTTGAGAAAATCCTGATCCAGGAGAAATGTATAGAACAGAACAAGGCACTGCATGTGGTCTTCGTTGACTTCACAAAAACATTCAAATGCAGTAAACAGGTTGGGCCTGTGGCAGATACTCTGAGGGTGTGGATGTCTAGAAAAGTTCATTCATATGTTAGAGTCCCTACACACTATAACGAGGAGTCGGGTTATGTAGGTGAACTTCAGCTCTGTATAGTTTGATACAGTGACAGTCAAGCAAGGCTGCATGCTAGTGCCAACATTATTCTCATTCTACTTATCAGCAATGCTCAAGGAGAAATTCCACAACTCAACTGAAGTCTATATGTATTGACAAGACCCGATGCTAACATGTTTACGGTGTCACACCTCAAAGATAAGATCTCAGCTACCACAGCTGGCTAGTGGTACGAGAAATCAAGGTAGATCTTGAATGAGAAATCAAGGTAGATCTTGAATGAGATATAAAGATGTGGTTAAAAACATGAGACTGAACATTGATACCTGCAATTGGACCACAGCAGCTCGGGACAGAAACCAGTGGAGGAGAACAATCCACTTTTGATAAGACTCACATTTTTACATATGAACTGTCATCGTCAACCATCAACAGACAACCTATCATAATGATGATGATGACTTGAGATAAATTTATCGAGAAAATGCTGCTTTACTTTAACATTTTCAAAATAAGAACAGTTTTCCTTCTAATCTAAGTCTAATACAACTACTATCTGAAACTTTCCACACAAAAAAAGGATGTTAATAAAGAATCTAAGAATAATTATGACAAGTAATATTAAAGCAAAAACAAAAGAAACGGAAATTTTAATAATATACAAATAAGCCTAAACTCAGCATAGATATACTCTCAAAAATAAACCTAGTTCATTTGTTTAATTGTTTTATTCCTGCTATAGAATGTTTTATGTTCAAACTTAGAAATGGTTTAACTCATTGATATGATTAGCTATTCTACTGCAAAACATTAAAATACCAGAAACTTAAGATAACTAGTTTTCTGTAATAAATAAATAGATAATTTTCTGCCACCAAATCTAACTACTTTCAAACATCTTTAAAATTATTCAATTTTAATTAATTAAAAGTAGGTGTTCTTTAATTTAAAATACCTTCCAGTGACAAAACTAGATGGTTTCTGAGCTCAATGAGGGAGCCTCTATGTGATTGTTGAACCTGCCAGAAGTAGCAACCAAATTTCCCTCAAATAACACCTACCATCTTAAATAAGGAAAGGACACATTAGATAGTATAGTCTTACATACTCCTAAAAAGATGAGGTGATCACAGCTGGAATGCATTTGATCATAGGTATTTGATCAGGGTTGACCTGGAGCTCAACAACAACAACAACTAGATTTCCTATAATAAATGAAAAAATTTAGCACCTTTTCTCTGAAACTACTATTTACTCATGTTAGTAGCACTAACTACAGTATTAGAGACAATAAAAATTGTCTACAATGTTTGGAAATTGTCAGGTTTTGTTTTTCAATCATTGGAGCCATTATGAAACATTAAAATCGACTTTCTATAAAAATCTTTCACAGCAGCCATTAAACGAACACAAAGTTATGCATTTTCCATCTAAATGATTTCTTTAATTTAAGAAGAATCTGGAATTTAAGTTTAAGATTAAATATGGATTGGAACTAAAGTACCTTGCAAGTAAAAGTCTCAGATAACACAGAAGTGTGAATGTCTGATAAGAATGAATAGTCATGTGATGAAAACAGTTAGCAAAGCTAAGAAGAAAGAAGAGCAAATTGTGATATCAAAAAAGAAAAAGATGAGAAGTA
Source organism: Muusoctopus leioderma (assembly GCA_027124095.1). Lineage (NCBI taxonomy): Eukaryota > Metazoa > Mollusca > Cephalopoda > Octopoda > Octopodidae > Muusoctopus > Muusoctopus leioderma. The sequence continues at coordinate 8,216,909 of JAOPJM010000374.1, read as the reverse complement.
TCTGGAACAAGACAAAAGTAATAACCTAGAGAATAAATTGAGATTTGGGGGTCCTGTTCACTAAACATATTCCATACTCATAAACATGTCTCATACCCACACAAGCTCACAACAAAATGTAAAATGATAGTAACTGGTATATTATGAACCATTTGCCAATATCTGATATTCAGAAATGATGTCAGGTATACTAGTTGAACATAAGTATTACTTTTGAAGCTATGTGTTACTGAAATTTTTTTTGTTTTTTTTTTTGTTACTGCTTAGTCTGGCGGGAAGACAGTCCCCATCACCCTTTCTTCAGGGCCTCCAAGACTGGTGGAAGGAAGGTATCCTCAGACTGGCGAGCTGGCCCAAATGCTTACAACAGAGTGGACTCTGCTAAAGGTACCCAAGGGCCTGGTGTGCCATGGTGGGATTTGAACTCAGAATGCAGAGAGCCAGAAGAAATACCATGAGGCATCTTGTCCGATGCTCTAACAATTCCGCCAGTCCACTGCCCTAGACTGGTACTTTATTTATCTACCCCGAAAGGATGAAAGTCAAAATTAACCTCAGCAGGATTTGAACTCAGAGCGTAGTGAGCCGGAATAAAAACTGCAAGGTATTCTGTCCGATGCACTAACAACTCTGCCAATTTGCCGCATACAAATACAGTATATACAGTTATTTGCAGCCATAAAGTCACTAACTGTAATCTATAAATTTGTCTTAAACTTGTATTTTTTTCTTTTGTTATTAGACATCCATTATTCCATACCAGCAAAATAGGTTGCATTTTTAAAATTTTAGATATTTGCATATGAAATGCTAGAGCTGAATGGATACACTCACATCCTACAGCTAACAGCTTCAACCATGAATTGGATATATATATACCTATTTTCAGCTAGATAGTATAAAACAAGAGAGCATAACACAATGTATGTAGCAAAGTTTGAACTCCATGATTTTGTAATCAGTAGTAGTCCAGCATCTTAATTTCACATTCAGTCTTTATTGTAATTAATTAGATACTTAGATTCTCCAGAACTTACTGATATCACAGGAGAGGTAGTTTGTGTGATGTATATTAAGTGTGTTATTTTTCAGTTCACAACTAACTCTAAGATGACAAAAGATAAATGGGAAGGAAAAAAAAAAAAAAAAAAAAAAAAGTATCAAGTTGGTAATTACAGTTATAAGCTCACATTAGTTATTCATATAATAAAATCAATGAGCAATCATTTTGACAATGTATGAAAAGACATGCTACTGAACATATCATAATAGGAGGAAAATAGAGTTCAAGGAAACGAACAATGGTCTGTGTCAATAAAAAAAAAACCCAGTTAATAAATTCATGAAATTTAAGTTTGTGTGTCTTGAGGAGAGGTGAATGAACCTAATGTTCCTTTCTAGAGAAGAACAAAATGCAGGGTTCTGTCCAAAACGTCAGAATTTAGAATTGGAGAAAAATAGAGTCCAAAGAAACTAATGATGGTCTGTGTCAGCAAAAAACAGTTAATAAGTTCATAAAATATACCATATATACTCGTGGATAAAGTCAGTTTTTTACAGACATACAAAAAAAAAAACTGCCTGTGACTTATCTACCAATCCCTTGCTCTGGGCCTTGAAATTTGCAGCACGCACTAACACACATACATGTGCACATGAACACACGCAAGCAGTTGATTGACTATGTAGGGCAGGTTAGTCATGTCACTACTCAGTCCATAGGAATATCAGCATTGTAAACAAATATACTTTGACGATGTCACACGTGAAAACGACTGCTTAAACAGAATTCAATTCTACTACAAAACAAATGCATCTGTGATGATACACAACCTCATGAATTTATATAAGCATGCTTTCCACATGTGCAAAACATGTATGAGCAGTTCTCTATCAGTTGACTGTAATCCTAATGCCCATTAGATGTTGCATTTATTGTAAGTCAATCAAGAGTGGTGAATTAAAATCACTGGTTAATTAATACGTTCATTCTGGGCATAGATCATAGAAACACATTGTTATGATATCTATGGTTCCAGGCCTCAGCTAGACTGTTTGGCAAGGATTGGGATTACTTCAGCTAAATAGAATGTTTTTGTTTTTTTTCATTTAAAGGCAACTACAAACAAACTTGCAAACAGTATTTACAAAAGGCAATATGCAACTTATGTACAGGTCAAAGGCTGATGCCAAAATATTATAAACACAAAGGGGGTGTGACTTATCTACTGCTGTGACATATACGAATATATATGGTAATAAGTTCATGTATCTTGAGGAGAGGTGAATGTTTCTAATGTTTCAAGCATCTTCTTTGGAAAAGAAAAATAAGCAGAGCTCTGCCCAAAATTTCAGAATTCACTTCCCTTACAGAACACAAACTTTATTTCATTTTACAAATTTTATTATATGTGCAAAAAACAGTAAAGAGAGATGAGGGCCATCCAAAAGGTGGTAAGATAACCCACCAAAGGTTCTACAACTCACTGAAATATGTTATGTACATTAACAATAAAAATGATTATATCAACAGAAATGTTCAATGATATCACAAAGGAGAAACACTGGTCTACAAATAATTTTAACTTTTAGATAAATATTTACATAGTTAAAATGAAAAAGTCTTAAGGTCTCCAATAATGAAATTGTGAATGGTAGATTAAAGAGGTATCTTATTAGGGCTAACAATCCTTCTTGTATGCATTTGTTATCTCAAATAACTTCTGGTTATTTATTTTATATCATAATTGGTGAACAACAGAGTTGTTGGTTATAGATTTCCAATGGGCCAATCACTGGTTCACTGCATGTCTGACAGTGAATGTCTATAACTCAGCACAGAACAAATATTGTAAAAGACTTCATTTGAAGAGCACCAGTTTTTCAGTTATCCTTTGCCAATGTATATTGGTGAAAGACATATATATGATGGACCTCCACACAATTTCTGCCTACCAAATTCCACTCACAAAGTATTGGTCAACTCAAGGCTACACTTACCCAAGGTGTTGCATGGTTGAGAAGCAAACTTCTTAACCATATGTGCTTACCCTTCCCATGTGAAAGGCATTTTCTGTTTGTGCCTTTTTTTATCAACTAAGATATTTATTTAGCCAATTCTATAAATGTCCTCTTGTCCAACTCAATGCAATAAAAAAAAATGTTAACTATGTTGAATGAAGTAACCCTATTTGTAACAACTCACCTACTTAACTACAAATGTTTTATTTTTAACTACCTTAGGTGTATGATTGAGAAATAGTGTATAGAAAGTCCTTGGCTCCAACGTAAGAGTATGTAATACAAACACAGACCAAACCATTATACCTTTCCTCACCCTTCCCCAGATACACATTATTTACAATTTTCACAGTGTTAACAAACCAAACTTCACTTATGGGAATATTTTACAAAAGTAACTTTCATGCTAAAATAAAAATTGTATAAGCCTCACCATTTTTTCCCATTCAAAATTTACAATTCAGAGGGAAAAAAATTAGAAGATGGAAAAATAAAATCTAGGATGCAGGTGGAAATAAATCTAAGGCAAGGATTCAGTAAGCAATATATTTTTCATCTTATTCTCCCAGCCAATCTTTCACAGCTTGACTTCAATGAGTTTTGAATTATAACACAATAATACTAATATCTGATATATTCAGTGATGTTAGTATGAGGTTGAAATTTGAAGTACAATAATAAAAATTATTTTTAAATTTAGCACAAGGCCACACACTTTAAGAGAGGTGCAGAATTCATTTAATCTTTTACTGGTACTATTTTATCAGTCCATAATAATGATTTCTTACATAGAATTAAAACCCGAGATTTAAGGGAGAAGATGCTATGTTCATAAAGTGCCTCAAGATTATTAGTGACATAAATCAAATGAATCAGATCCAATTGCAAATCAAGTTGCAGATGCTTTGTCACTTTATAGCATCAGCTAATAGCAATAATTTCTGGTCACATAGACATGAAACAAGAAATATTTAAGGTAAGTAAATTGGAAGTTTTGACATTCATGACTTTCCCAAAATGGCTCCAATCACAAACTGAAGCAGTTGTAGGTTCAGCATGCCAGCAGTGTATATCCTATTGTGCTGCCTTTGTCATCAATAATAACTCACTTTTCACAACACAATAGATTAAAATATTCAATGTTACTTTAGTTTGATGCTATCTACATTCAGGCTTAAATGAAGCAATAGTAAGGTTATTAATTAGGAATATCTTTTTATCCTTTCTCAATTTTATACTACATTCTGGGTTGGGACCTGAAAGCTTTCTAAGGTAATAGATTAGTTGAATAGGAAAATCAAGAAAAATATAAAGAAAATATTATTTTTTAAATAATTTCGGAGAAATTTTGTTTCAAGCAAAAAGCATGAGGATACTGGTATAGAAACATTTAGTTACAAGCAGAGTTAGCTTTGAGTTATTGAAAGTTAATGAGTGGGAGAGGAAGGAGAAAAGAAAAAAGAATAGAAAGAGAGCGCAAAGATCAGAGATTGCATGAGAAAAAGAACCTAGGTAGAGCAGAACATCTGAGAGTAAAGACATTTTACAAGAAGAAATAAAATATTCTAAAACATTATACAATAAATTTAGAATAATTGTCAAAATAAATAATTGCATTCGGAAATTATATTTTTCAAAAATTTTACGAGAAAGAAAGAAAATTTAGAGGGTAAAGATGGACAAGCAATATGAAATGTCTTGCCCTAGTGGACTAGTGTGCTATTCAAAAAGAGTTCCTCACCCGGGGGTATCTGTGTATGCCCTTCTGGGGTCACCACTGGAAGAAATTAAAAAAGCTGTCACCTTATAAAGAGTAAAAACAAAATATTTTAAAAGAAAATTAGCCTAAAAGATGCTTATGGGAGAAGAAAAAAAATCATACAAATCTCCGGGGTGGGGTGTTGCCATCTTGGTGAAGCAAAAGCATTACTTAATGCTAGACCACAGGGATTTGATTAGTTAACAACATGGATTTACTGGTTTTCACTGTAGCACAATGGAAAGACATGATTACAGCAGCTTATAATAAACAGTTTGCATTAGAGTCACTGATATCTTCCCTGAAAGTATTAGCTTTAGCTTGCTTCAGTAATGACGGAAATGTAGCAGTACTGGTACTTTATTTTCTGTATAGATTACAAGACATAATTATTGTTGTTTTTGGTAGAAATCATTATTATTATTATTATTATTATTATCATTATTGAAAAAAATGTTTACACCAAATTATGAAAACAAGTTTAGTTTACAATTATTTGACTAAAATACATTTGCTACATTTTTTTTTTTTAAAGTATTTAAATAATTTCTCTGAGTTTATCAAGACGATTTGTTCAGAATGGTCATTAACTATGGCAATAACTAAACTAAAGGCAGTTATAGATTTAAATTCTAGTTTGGCTGGTTAAGAAAAAATATGTTTGTATGTATGTATGTATGTATGTATGTATGTATGTATCTGTGTGTGTGCCAATTCTGACTTATTCCCTAACCCTTATATTCTGTTGTGTAAGATGTTGAGTGGGCAGTCATCTCACAAGACAGCAAAAATTCATGGCAACTCAGACTAATAAATAAAACTTTTTCAAACATGAACATAAGCAAAATACACAAAATGTTAATATTAAGAAAAACAATAACTACAAAGAAAACAAAAAAAAAAGAAATAGGGTTTACAAATCTATAAAATAAAATAAAATTTCTTTTCTAGTTGAAATATAAAATTATTCCAACATACACAAAGGTTTTAAAATATGGTAAAAATAAATAAATAAAGAAAACACTCATATAAAAGGGAGAAAAAAAACCTAGTACTTGACATCTGTAACAAACAATAGGATAGAATCAAGAAACAGAAGAATACATTGTGAATTCTTCTGCTTCTGATACAAAAGTTTATGAATAAATTTGGGTTTAAAATGCATTTAGTTTGTATCAAATTTGTAAAAACTTCACTTCAGAATATGCAGAGAAAACAACAGAACAACAGAACATGAGAACATAAGGTAGCAGGCAGATTTATAGGATAGTAAAAAAAAGTTAAGAGTTCTACAAAAAGAATAGAGGTTAAACTGATACAACCAGCCACCCATTCCTACATCTTCCCATGAGCCAACGAGAGCCTCTATGCAGTCACTCAACCTGCTAAAAATAGCACCCAAATCTCCCTCAACCATTTTAAAAAGGAAAAACATTGGATAATATAGTCCTAGAAACATTGAAAAAAGATGGGATGGTTGCAGCTGGAAAACTTTTGATCATAATTCTGTTTGATCAGGGTTCACCTGGAGCTAAACAACATTCAAAGAGCCAATCAAGTCATTATTTTCTTTTACCTTAGAATAAAACCAATTTTAATATGTAAGAAATATAGTCTATTGAACTGACCTCCATGTTATATCTAGTACTCATGTTATTGACCCTGAATGGATAAAAGTAGAAAATTGATCATAATGAGAAGTGACCTCAAAATGTTGTAAGACAAAATTAAATATGGCATTTAATCCAGTACTTTTAACTTCTTAGTTAACTCCCTGCTCTAAACTTTGATTGAAATATGTGAGGAATAATGAACTTATTTTAATGTGAAACATGTTTAACGAATGCTTTTATTCATTCCTCCCCCAACTATCATCAGATATAGATAACTGTTTAAAGAAAGGAACCAGTAATATTCAAAAGTACAAGGAAAAAAAACTCACAAAACTTTCAAATATATTTCTAATAAACTGTTGAAATTGGGGAGAAAATGAGAAAGTCTGATTGTTTAGTTGCCACAAATTAATTAACAAAACACACAGGGAATTGCATGGAATGACGAGATAAGATTCAAGAAAAGAGAAATATTTTAAAGAAACCGAAATTAATTTTAAAAGAATAAATACTAATGGCAACTCTAAACACTATAACTGAGAAAATATTAATAATTGATATACTAAAATCAATAACAAGTCTATGGATTATAGACATTAACAAGTGAAATTACATTTTCAAACCCATGCCAGCATGGAAAACGGACGTAAAACGATGATGATGATATATATAACAATGTGGAACATGTAATTGTGCCATAGAATAAACATTGAAAAATTACTTGCCTATAAACACAGGGAAAGGGAAAATAGAAATTGTACACAAGTTTCTTGAGGTTTGAAATATTAATTTTCAAGAAAACAAATGGAAATTCCAACCCATATCTTCCTAAATAACTGTCTAGCAGTAGAGGATGATTTAATGAAACTAAATGGTAAAGAATGAAGTGATTTTTATGATTAGAAAATTGGAAAAATTCAAACAAATATGAACACGCACACAACTTTAAAAGAAACAAAGAAGCTAGCAATATTGAAATGTGTGTACGGCACACACGAGTGCATGTATGTGTGTATCCACACACAT
>JAOPJM010000374.1:8186956-8199690 GCA_027124095.1 Muusoctopus leioderma | reverse complement strand
TTTTTCTTCGGTCGATCGCCAAGCAAATAAGAAATAAAAAGTAGCTCCCAAGCTTCCAAAGGTTGGCCACCCCTGCTCTACAAGAATACAAAAGCTAAAGTATGATCACTTGGAGGAGACACGGATTTCTTTGGCATCAATGCAGGCAACTTACACCATTCTTATTTATCATCTGCCTGGACTATGTCCTTTACACTTCAATCAACAAGATTAAAGAACTTGGCTTCACTCTAACAAAATTCACCTCCCCTCATTACCCAGCCACAAAAAATAATGGATGCTGATTACACTGATGATTTCACTCTCTATGCAGACATCATCTCAGAAACTACCACCCTTCCACATAACCTTGAAAAACCGGCAGATGATATTGGTCTCTATATCAATGTCTCAAAGACTGAATACGCTTACTATAATCAAGAAGGAAACACAAACAAAACCCTCTAAAATCTGTAGACTCCTTTGTATACTTAGAAGCAACATTGCGTCCACAGAAAAGGATGTAAAAATTTGTTTTGCAAAAGTATGGGCTGTTCTTGATCGCTTCAGTGTTCTCTGGAAGTCATTACTATCAGGTGATCTTAAGAGAACCTTCTATACCACTGTGAAATTGGTGCTATTGTATGGGTCCACTGCTTGGATACTCATTAAACACCTGAAAGCAAGGCTTAATGGCACTTATACCTGTATGTTACGGGTCATTCTGAATATCATCTAGAAAAAGCATCCAATCAAACAAAGACTATACAACAATCTTCATGCAATCACTGATGTCATTAGATAGAGATGCATACATTTTGCGGGACATTGCTGGAGAGCTAAGCAAGAACTCATTAGTAATATACTCTTATGGGTATCCCGACACAGATATACATCAGTTGCTCATCAACCAGCTCTGTACAGACACAGGATGTTGCTTTGATGACCTTCCAAATGCTATGCGGGATCACAATGAGTGGCGTGATCGAATCAGGCAAATCCGAGCAAACTCAATCATGATTTACATGTATCATTGGCTAGATCTAGTTAAAAATAATCCATTTGAATAAGTAACATTTTTTAAAATTCCTTAAGTAATAATCTCTATTTAAAGGGCACGATGTGTTAGTTATGTAATACAGAATCCGTGCAGTTTGTAGTAGTGGGAGTCATATAACAGTAACAAAAATGATGATGATATCTTGTACAGGTACAAAACTTGTTGTAGTGAGTGATTTGTGAAACTGAAACATTCATGCTTTTCCTAAAAGCATCAGTGTAGTTAAGTAGTTGCAACTGAGAATAGAATGACTTGATATATCTCTCTTGTAGTTTGAAGTGTACCAATAATAGTGGTTTTTGTTCCTAAAGGCCACTTTTGCAAAGGAGTCAAATCCAATAGATTACTTGGTATTCATTTTATGCACTTCACAGAATTGACAGGAAAAAAAAATCAACATTAAGAAGATTTGAGTCCATTATAGTATACAATATCAAGACCAGGCTCTCTGATATTTCAGTCATCTTCACCGTACAGATAATTGCAATTTCCTACATTGATATGAAGCCTGAGATTTTTTATGGGAAGTGATAAGGGTCCAAAATAAAATCATTAATACTGCACTCTGCTCAATTTAGAATTATATCTATACTAAACATAAAAATACTATTCTAAGGAGAGGAGATGTGATTGTTTGAATCCTTTCCAAGGGTCTTGCTGGTGTATATATATATATATATTGGCCCTAGATAATGGTCTCCTACTGACTTGACAGTACAGATTTACTGTAATTTTGTGGTGGGTGGGTGGTTTGGGAAAAACTAGTAACTTCCTTAAGTTTCTTAATTTACAATATTGAAAACCATTTCCCATCTAAATAATAATAATCCAAGAAAAACGTATAAATGAAAGAAAAAAAAAACAAAGAAAACACACAATTCAACATATTAGTGAGGAAAAAAAGGATTGAAAAAAATTAAATGCATAATCACTAGATAACATAAATCAACATCAACATTTTAACGTCTGTAAATAAAAATAAAATAACAAAAACCCAATAAAACTTTTGTGCAATTCCAATGCTCATACACATACACTAACAAATATGTGCAAGATACTTGAAAACATAAGCTGTTCATTAATAAGGAAATAAACTAGTCATGAGGAAATCATTTTTAGTTAAAATAATTTTGATTTAGTCATATTATTTAACTGTAAAATTAGATAAAAAGCAATTATCATTATTATCATTGTTGTTAACATTATTCCCATATCATCACTTATTATTCCAGTAATCATTATCATATCATCACTCGTGGGTGAGGGAGTAAACAGTGTAAAATACTGCCTTACTAGAGGAATACATGCTCCATTTAAAGTATATGGACAGAAACCTACATAAAAACCTGGGACTTGTCTAAGAAAAATAATTATCAATTTAATAAAAAAATAAAAATGTAAGGGAAACATATTTCATGTGAGTTCATAGTAACTGAACAGAACTATAAATCACATAAATCATAGCAATACTTGGAAGTAAAATTTTACAAAAATATGTACATCTACACTTTGACAGACACAACATAGGTCCATATAAATTTAGATAGTTCTCTAGTTATTTACACTGTCCTGTAAGAAAGAACAAAAATGGATATCAACTTTTGAGGACAAAAATGCTTATTTAAGGTTTATTTCACTTTGGTTTTTGTTTAAATGATAATGGGGGGAAAACTGTTAAATAATAATTGCATCACAAAATTTTCAATTTGATGAAATATGTAGTTGGAAAAGAAAAGTTCTAAATATTTAAAAAAAATGGAGGAAAATGGAATTATAAAGAGAGAAATAATGAAAATGATGTAAAGGAATGGAAATGTCCTCAACAAAGAATCATGCAAGATGGTGCGGAGTGTTAGATAAAAAGCAGACAATTGACAGAAAATATAGGGAGAGAGGAGGGAATATTCATCCGATGTAGGAGGTGGTGGAATACAATGGCAACATATTTCAAAAATCCAAAGAACCATCAAAATTCAAATCGGCCATGGCAAGGAACTAATTTTTCTAGCAGTTGTAGCACCAATCTGTACTTACGTTGGCCTATAGGTATCAGATGTGTCTGAACTAATAGGTGGCAAATCTGGGACTCGTGATGGTTGACATGTGCTGGCTGACTTTACATGGCCCTTAGGCCTTGCTGATGGGGGCTCTGAAGATGGATTGGAAGTAGAATTTGGTATATGGCTGGAAGAGAAAAGCAAATTCTCAGGTTCATTACAACAGGCAGAGTTACTAGTAGGAAATGAGGCAGAGACACTGATGAAGGCCAATCAATCCATATGGTAAATCTGAATAACTGTTGCATTGTTGAGTAGCATATCATATTTCATCTTCTGTGTTTGTAGAACTTCTCCTTGCATAAACAAATGTTTAAAACCATAGAATCTTTGCAGAAAAACCAGAGCCATCAGACAGTATGACAATAGCAATGTGATAGAAAAGTTGATGATAGAATGATTAGAATAAAATAATATGTAATTATCAGTAAAAATGTTTTTGGATGTTTCTCCTGTTTGGTTATTTTAATATTATTTTAATATTATTCCTATTTTTGAAATACTGACTATAATCCAAATTTGATATTTGTGCTCCTATATGGAATTTGAAGTAAACCCAAGAGAAGCATTTGAACTCTTGATATATGAACTTATGTAAAATTATGGGAATAGAGTGATTTTATCCCAAATCAAAATCAGACCAACAATATTTTGTCTAACATTGTGTGGATGACAATTATCTTGACTAGGATATTTCATCTGGCTTTCTCTCTTACAAATAGTCACCAAATGTTTTATTGGTGCGGGAGATAACAGAGACAAAACAATTCCAGGTTGAAGTGGAAGCAGTAAAAGAAAGACTAAATTACTAAAGCTCCAATGAAAAGAAGTTTCATCTCTCTTTGGATCAAGTAGTATATTATTCCTGATTGCCTCAGAGCTATTAAAGAAGGTTTATTATTAATAATAGTTTTTTTGTTTTTTTTAAAAACTAGATTACTTAAAAAAAATTTTTTTCAGTGTTCGATATAAAATCAATTGCCCTGTAAATCTATTGAGCAGGCCATAATAGAATCCAATAAAGAAATTTAGAGTATACCTAAAATCCTATAAACAGACTAGAAATAATCTAGAAAGAAAAAATAGATCATCTGACTTTTACAAGTGGTTTAATGTGATTTACTTTTAAAATGTACATGTGAGTACAAAATAAATACATGTTATTTAAAGAAATGTTAAGAGTGTTTTAAAGAAATATTGACTCAATGTTGAAATAATAGCTTATCACACTATCTTTTGACAACCGTAACTGGTTGTGCAGGGCCAGAAATAATGCAATTATCAAAAGTGATAATAGGTAATAAAAGTGATTTGTTACAAGAAGTAGCTAAAAGTCAAAACAGGAATATGAGAAACAAAATATATTGTCTTTAATAAATTATTAATTAAATTAAATTGAATTCAAAAGCATTTCAGGTAAACAAAAAATAACCAGTCCTTTAAAAAGCACTTTTTTTTTCCCAAAAAGAAATCAGTAACTAGGAAATCTGAATAAAACTATAAAAATCATTTGACATGAAAATGTTCCCCATCCACCTCTGATGTGAGTGAAGAAAGTTCAGATTATTAAAAGGAAAATTAAAAGTTTTGCTTTTTGGTTAAAGCAAGCATTGCAGATGAGTTTAACACATTTCAGAAAGTCTCCATTTTCAAGAATGTTTAAATAGCCACCATATTACACTAGATGAGTATGAGTTAGTAACTTCTTGGCTAATATTTTAGTTAGTTGATGTATAATTAGGGATAGAAGAAATAGTTTGGTCTATAAAGTTTACATGCATATCAAATTGAAAATTTTTTTATTTTAAATGAAAGTAAATATCTTCCTAATAATGATTATTAGATAACATATAAACAGAAAATATTTAAAAACAAAATTCCAAATGAGAACTATAACTATATTCAAAAGTTTCTATACCATTTCCTTGTGTTTAGAATTACAGATTCAAGTTTCCAACCAATGTAGAAGCAGTTTCATCATCTAAGTTAATGCAAAACTATAGATTGGCTGATCATTTACAATTTTCTCTCTCATCAACCAGGTATAGTGAATTTCATAACACTAACAGAAAATTTGCTGAAAACCAGTGTGCTAGTTAAACAATAATAATGTGTTAGAAATAATATTATTACTATATAATACTGTAAAATAATGATAGAAATTAAATGTATATTCATTCCACTGAAAAGAAATTAGTACAAATTTTGCACTTCAAAATTATTTCTGGAAAAAACAATTATCACTCTTCTTGAATAACAGAAGTAACAAAATTGTTTCCAATAATTTTCTGAAAAATGTATACTCTATTAGAAAAATTGAAGAAATTTCTACACCAATATCATTTTGTTTTGTTTTTTTGCAGACAAGTTATTAAGTAAGCTTGAAAATATTAAAAAATACAATTCTAATTACATTTCGGACAAATAATTATTTCAAATATTATCAAGCCATTAGAATGCAATTATATGTTTTATGTGGTTATTGACATTTAAATATTAATATTTTAAAAATAATATCTAAAACCAACTTTTAGTTCTCTGAATAGTTAATGCCATGCAGTGGGCATTATACAAGGCTGGATTATATACAACCTGCTTCAAAAGACTTCATAGTATTCAAATACTACAAAGTAGAAATACTGTAACATAAAATTAATTGGCCACAGGCCAATGCTAACTCAAAGTATCAGCACATGCTACAAGAGTCTTTGTGTTTTTTCTTCATATTTTCTATCTGTATTTCCAAATTTAACTAATAGATGTTTTAATATGATATGCATCATATTAAATAACCAAGGACTGCAGAATTAAACTCTTAAGGGAGATTAATTTCAACTTATTTGGGGCACCACAAATCCATAGCCTGAAATGATTTCAACCTGGAACTAAACACTGGCATTACTACTATCCTCGAGCTATTTTAGTAGTTAATACAAGTAAGCTTCTAGTGACCATTTCATAATTTATCTAAGAACAAGTGAAAGCCTACTTAAGTAATCTTACGTAACTTCTGCAATAGTAATGCTTTAGATTTATTAAATATACAAAACTCGAACCACATATATGCTTGTATTTCAGTACAATAATTAAACATAATTTAGAGAATCTGAAAACATTTGTAAACAAAAAATACTAGCCAGAGATTATTATATAAGAGGAAATTTATGAGTCTTTTCATAATCAAACCTCATTGGGCTAAAACAGAAGACAAAATGAAAGTTTAGCTTACATAAATTATAATAGATAAAAGCTATATTTGTTTCCTTCTACTTACCCATAACAAAAGTAGTAGTATCAGAAGAATTCAAATGGCTTACCTCCGGTAGTCTTGACCATTAGTTGTTCTGTTATTTTTTTCTATACTTGGTTTATTATCTCCAGGTCCAAAAGTACTTCTTCGTGTTAGAGAAGAACCACTTACAACATTGTTCTTTGGCGTTGTAGAAGGTCCGCCGCTTGGTTTTTTTGGTACCGACATTCTAACAGGACTTGCACTAATCTATAATTTAGAAATAATAATAATAATAATAATAATAATAATAATAATAATAATAATAATAATAATAATAATAATTAGGAGGCTGATGGTATAAAGGATGGAATAATGAAAGACAAAATCAAGCGAGAATATTTCTGAAGGCTAAGGAGGATATTAAAATTGAAGTTCAATGGTATAAATATCATCACTGCCATAAACTCAAGAGCAGTATCCATCATCAGATATAGCATGGGAATAATCAAATGGACAATGGAAGATATTGAGAAGGTAGATGGACAATGGAAGATATTGAGAAGGTAGATGGACAATGGAAGATATTGAGAAGGTAGATAGAAAAACAAAGATATTGATGACAATCTACCAAGCATTACACCCACAGGCAGATCTTGATAGATTATATTTCAACAGAAAAGATGGAGGACAAGGGTTGATAAGTGTAAAAGGCTATGTAAGAGTAGAGGTAAAGAGTTTGAGGAAGTATGTTGCTGACAGTGATGAGGTGCTTTTCATAGAAGTATGAGATGTTAGGTGAAGGAATGGAAAAAAGTGAAGTCCTCAAAGCTAGAAAGCCACAATATGAACAGATAAGCTTACACGGAAATTTTTTTCAAAATACTGAAAGGTATCGAGATGAGATGTCCTTCCAATGGTTAAAGAAGGGAGTTTCGAAGAAAGAGACAGAGGGCTTGATCCTAATTGCACTGGACCAAGCAATCATAAGGTGATACATCAGAAAGAATATAGATAAGAAAGACATCTCGGCTGCAGGGTGAAAGAGAAGAGACAGTTGCGCATGTAGCCTCTGAATGTAAGATGCTTGCCCAGAAGGGTTATAAGAACTGGAGACAGGACAAAGTTGCTACAACCATTCATTGATAAATTTGTAAAAAGTTTGGATTTGAGCATGTAGAAAAGTGGTATAACCATAAAGCAGAACATGCCCTTGAAAATGACATGTAAAGGTAGTATGGGATATGAAGATTCAAACAGATAGGCAAATAGAACATTCACACCCAGATGTTGTTATACTCAATAAAGAGGAAAGAGTGTGTTGTTTAATTGATGTTGCTTGCCTGTTTGATACTAGAGTGGTAGGCAAAGAAAATAAGAAAATAGAAAAATACCAAGACTAAAGTACGAAATTCTGAGAATTTGAAAGTGCCATAAAGTTTATTATTACCCCAATTATAATAGACGCCTTAGAGGCAGCGGCAAGAAGTTTAAATGGTTGGTTGAAGATGTTGGATATCGAGGTGAATTTCCTGACTCTACAGAAAGCTTGTTTGCTCAGCACCGCAAGAACCATAAGAAGTGTGCTAGGTACCTAAGGCTGTGAGATGCAACTTGATATCTAGCAATTCAATACTGGCAGAACAATAATGAAATGCTGAGTGAAAAAAGACAACAACAACAATTGTTGTTATTATTATTATTATTATTTCATTCTTCGTGTGGCTATGAATGTCCAAGCGATACTTTACCTCAATGTAAACAAAATATGATGCTACCACTACAAACTAAGGAAGGTTAAAGTTGCAAGTCTAAATATGATTATTTCTGGCTGCAATAACATACTGGAAATTTGAAATTGAAAGCTTACTCCAAAATGAATGGTTTTGAAAAAGCTGAACCATTTTGAATTTTCATCCCCGACCACTATTTTTTTTTTATTATTAAATCTCATTTCATTGTTCTGTTTTTCTATTTTTATATATTTCTTCAATCTAGTTAAACTTCAATCTAGTTAAACAGTTCCGATGGATGATCACTTTTCTCACTCATCTTATGAAATGTTTATACAATTTTTGTCTTTCTTGAGTCGGATGAAAAGTAGATTAAGTATTGTTTCTAAACTAAACTGCTGCATTTCACATCAGATATGTTATTTTATAAATCAAACAAATCTATCCACATTGAGATTATATTAGATGGCCAAAAAAAAGTATCCATCTCAAAAAATATCATTTTGCAATGCCTCTATTGAAGACAACAAAGGCATGTAAAGGTTTTTAAAAATGGTGATTTTATAAAAAGACCCTGAACAAAGTCAACAGTGGTCAACAACTGATTTACTGTAAGCAAATTTTAAGTAACAATATAAAAGTGTTTTATGAAACTTGCACTGCACAGTAATGTGACATTAGCAAATTAAAACAGATCAGAGATTATAATAGCTTCTTTTGATTACGTGAGAAAATGGAAAAAGAATGAATTTGCATCGAAAATGAAGTGAAATAGCTTCAACTGCAAATTATAACTCCAGTTATGGTCTCAGCATGTCAGGAGCTAACCTTTTTTCTCTATGGTGCTCTAATGATTCTGCCACTCAGATCAAAGATAATAATAAAATTACTTTTAACAATATAAAATTTATCTTCATAATATTGGATATGGAAGTTGGGATCTATCCAAGATAGATGGCTGTACTGGTATAGATATGAATTGCAAATGGTTGTTACATGCTGGGTAAGATATACAGTCAGTTTGCACTAGTGGGTACATAAGGTAGAGGCTTACTAAAGGTTTCAGATGAGGTAGTGTAGAGGATCTCTGGCAAACACACATCCTCAACATAGCCAAAACTGCATCACAGAGCCAAAAAATACTTCAGCCCCCAACAACTACCAACTCTCTGAAATGCTCAGGTGATACCCATAATGGAGTACTGCCCCTGCATCTAGGATGATGATGTTGCTACACAAACACACATCCTAAACTACATCCAAAGAAAGGCCACTCGACTGATCGGCATTCAATCGGTCACCAACTCGCTCAAAACTCTGGTCCACAGATGTACTGTCTCCTCTCTCTGCTTTTCTATTGATACCATAGTGGCCTCTACTCTGCGGAGCTGGCAGGTCTTGTGCCTTTCCTGACTCGTTCATCTCTCATCCTCTTGTTACACATATTGTGTCAACTACCCCTCTCCAGAACTAACACTAACCACTACAGCCAGTCCTTCCTCCCCAGAACATTGGTCCTCTGGAATTCCTTCCCTGCATATATTTTTCCTGCAGCAGTCGACTTGTAACTGTCTGCAAGAAATGTTAACCAAGTCGATGTCACCAGTTTCGAAGGGCCTGTGAAGGCATGAGCACTGCCCCTTCCTCCAGATCAAACTAATTTGAAAAACAAAAATAGTCTAGAATACCATGCCGGTCAAATAAGACAATACAGGAGTAAGTTGCATGAAAGAAGACATATCAGTGACAATGTTCTAAACCAGAGACATTAAAATATTTTTAAATGATTTCAAAATAAAGTACTTAAACTTAAATACAGTTTATAGAGAAAAATGTGCATGTGTTGAGTTTTAGGAAGTTAGATGTCTGAAAGTAACATACAAACAATAAGGAAAAGTAAAGAAGGGATGCTCTTAAGACCAAGCGAATTTATGGATGGCAATACAGGTGTATAATTGATGAAGTTGATGCCCATTTAATGTAGGGACCATGTCATTTTTTTATTATTAGTTTGGTCTGGAGGAAGGGGCTGTGCCCATGGCCTTCGAAGGATCTCTGAGACCAATGAGACTGATGATGTTAACATTCCACTTAAACTGTTGCAAGTTGATGAATGCAGGAAAGACATATGCAGGGAGGAAATTCTAGAGGGCTAATGTTCTGGGTAATAACAGGAGGAGGGACAAGTAAATCGAGAGGGCGTGAGTAGTGGTGGCATGAGACCAGCTAACTCAGAGGAGCAGAGGCCATTGTAGTAGCACTTGAAAAGGCAGAGAGAGAGGAGACAACACATCTGTGAACCAGAGGTTGGAGTGTGTTTATGAGTGACTTTATGTCCATCAGCCAAGTGGCTCTTCTCTGGATGCAGTCAAGGATGTTTGTGTGTATGCAGGCAGCAGCAGCACCATCCCAGATGTGGGAGTAATACTCCATTGTGAGTCTCACCTGAGCTTTGTAAAGAGTTACTAGTTGATGGGGAATGAAGTATCTTCTCGTCCTAAAGAGAAAGGCCAGCCTTTTAAGATGCAGCCTTTGCTGTTAAGGATATGCATTTGCCAAGAGAGATCCTTAGTAATAGCGAGGCCTAGCGTTTGAAGTGATCACAAGGGCTTCAGCCGCATATGTTTAAGGGAAGTGTGCAATAATCTCTACTTGTTATATGCAGTGATTGTGTTTTTTTGCTGTTGAAGGAGACAAGATTGGCATGAACATAGGATATTTCCGAGGTCTCTGTTCCTAGGGTCAGTGCAGATTTGATGTGAAGTGTTATGGTTGCATGTGGATGATGCTTGGGTGCAGAAGAATAGGGAGGAATGAAGGGTGGTATCATATGCATAGATGTGAGCATTGTTAGGAGCTTTGATAGGAGATTCTTATACCAGACAAAACCGAAAGATTTTCTGATGTTGTGGTTGGACGACACCATAGATGCAGAGACAGTTATGGTCTAGTAGAGGTTGGGTATGGAGGTGAAGAAGAGAACAAAAGTGTTTGGTGTGTTTGTATGTTAGTCAGGGATGTGTGTAGATGAAACTAGTTGATGTAGAAAGCTGAATGCAAAATATTTTGTTTTTGCACTGGCAGCATCAGTATGGGATGAGTGTGAGAGCTATGAAGAGTTGTGAACATTGACATCATTGAAGATGAGAACTTCCAAGAGGAGTGAAGTGAGATAGATGTCCTTGATAAAGAAAGAGATATAGTCAAAGAGTTTGTTGGTGGTTTGAGTAGTTTGGAGAGCAGCAGAGGAAGCAGATGTATTTGGAGGAGTGGGGGAGGGAGGCGTTGAACCAAAGTAATTGGAAGTGATTGTTGCTGATACCAAGAGGAGAGAGCTGAATGGCAGAGAGAGTGGAATCTACATATGCACAGGCACCACCTTTTGGAGTGAAGTTTGAGTAAAGAGTGTAACCTGGACAGCAAAGATGGACTATAGATAGGGATTGAGTGATTTGTGCCTCGGAGAGAAATAGGAAGTGCGGTTTGCAAGTTAGTAAGAGGTGAATTGTGGAGTCAATGTTGGATAGGAAACCACAAATGTTAGAGAAGAGCAGGAAGAATTGTCCAGCAGTTTTAATTTTTAGTTTTGGCATCTAGGGAAGTGTAAAGGGTGTAGGTGCATCACTAGGTCATGGTAAGCCCCTGCCAGGAGCATAAACCAAGTGCTTGCAACAGCGAACTCTGCTAAAGGCACCCATGGGTCAGTTGGTAGTATTAAACCGGATGGCAAGATATGCCTACCAGCAAAAAGTGTGTGGGGGGGGGGGCTATACGTCATATACAACAGGACTACATTAGAAAATGGTAACCCAGAGTCAACCGTGTGCGCACATTCACACACAGACTTTGGTTACCAATATATGGATCCATTGCTTTACAATTAAATAAAATAGATACACACACACACACATCATGGTTTTTAGAATAGGTGCACCATATTCCTGCAAGTCGTAAGAGGTAACTAAAAGGGTTGGCATCAAAAAGGGCATCTGACTACAAAACACTGCCTCAAAAAGTCCCATCTAACTCATGCCAGCATGGAAAATGTAAAAATGGTGACGATATATACATATATATATATATATGATTGTAGTGATGGCCTCATTTCTCTGCCTCAATTTGACTGTCTTGAGGCCTTTCAAGCCAGCAATCACTGTTGGCTTGAGATGCTGCCGCCATCTTGAATGTGGAGGCTAATCGGTACAAAGGTAGTTAGTAGTGGAAACTGAATATGCTACGAGCTTCCCATTTCTCTCACTACGTTTGAAGCCGAGGCTGATGGCATTCACTGTGGCTGTGGTGATCAGACTGGCACTGCCAACTGCTGGATATTACTGAGAGGCAACAAGTCAGCCATATTGGATACGGGAAACAGTCGTGTTCTGTGAATCTGAACATTGAATTTGAATTTTACACATCATAACACGATTTTTTATATTTCGATAATATGAGGTGTGGGAACAATTTAAAGCTTCTATTACGTAAGCTGGTGGCTCTCTAGTCGTGGGAACAATTTCTGCTGATGACCTAATCGTTGCCTTTCCCGTATTACATAACTGTAAGTACATATGCTTTCCATTATTTTGTCTGAAAACATAGGGCCGATTAGCGAAACTGCCTAAATGACCGTGATATGTTCTTGCATTGACCGCGATAGGCGGTCCAGAGACAATGCG
>JAOPJM010000374.1:8034195-8050578 GCA_027124095.1 Muusoctopus leioderma | reverse complement strand
CTGGGGTCGATCTGATCGACTTCAAGGCGGTGCCCCAGCATGGCCGCAGTCCAATGACTGAAATAAGTAAAAGAGTATATATATATATATGAGAGTGAGAGAGAGAGAGAGACACTCACACATGTATAAACACACACGCATATGTATACACATACTTGTGTACATTATATATAAGTACCAGGGCTGATATAACCAACTAAATCCTTGAAGGTGGTGCTCCAGCATGGCCACAGTTCAATCACTGAAACTAGTAAAAGGAATAAAAATGGATGACAAAGGACCATGATGATTGGTGACACATGGTGCTGGGGAAGACCTGTCCACCCGTGCAAGCATGGCGAAACGAATGTTAAAATAATGGTAATGATGGAAGCTGGGAAATATATCTACATTTTGGTCTCTCACTCAATATATCTCTGTTAAGCCTCCATCTGCTGCCCATCCGCCTCTATGATGCCCTCTCATCTCCCTATCACTCACACTCTCTCCTATTCACTCTACCATGCTGACTGTGTAACTAGGGATGGCAGTGGATCTCTTCTATCCACTGTATCATGCTACTCGTGTAACTATGGATGGCATTGGATCTGTACAACCCTCTCCCTACTTGACTTCTCTCCTATTTACTGCACCATGCCACCCATGTAACGAGGAATGGCATTGGCCCTATCCATATTTGATCCCTCCCCTAACACCATCCTATCACTCTACCTCTCTCTCTCTCTCCCTATCAAGATGCCTGTCCACGAGGGATAGCATTGGATCTTTTCATATCCAATTTACCCTACCATCATTCTCTCTGTGCAACCAGTTATGACTCCCTCTCCCCCAGGCTACTCGTTAATGACATCCACCACTCTCTCTTTCCATCATCCATCTCTATTACTATCCACCAATTGGTTTTTCTCACACACCAGCGAACATGTAGTTGATATCACTGTCTCTCTTCCATTACTCCCTCTCTTTCATTACTTCCTCCTCTACCACCCTCTCACTCCAATTGCTCCCTTCAACCTCTCACCCTGGTTCTTCTGACATCACTCTCTCTCTCTCTCTTCTAGTCACCCTCTTGGTCACGATACCTTGAACAAACAGAGACAATGTAGAGTAAGGAGAACTCTTTAGTCTTAAAGGGGAAAAGGCAACCTCACTAGTGCTGGTGCCATGATAAAATACACCCAGTACACTCTGTAAAGTAGCTGGCAAAGGAACAATGTAGAGTCGAGAGGACCCTTTTAGTCCTACTGAAGACATGACAACCTCTTTAGTGCTAGTGTTACAATAAAATGCACCTAGTACACTCTGTAAAGTGGTTGGTGTTAGGAGGGGTATCCAGCCATAGAAACCATGCCAAAAAAATGGAACATACGAGTGAGACACGTTTGCTCACCCGTCTAGGAGGGCAGTAACTCCAAAAAAGAACTGGCTCAGATCTTGACAACCTATCTAACCCATTCCAGCATGGAAACCAGATGTAAAATGATGATGATGATATATCTTTAAATATTTATAGAAATCATGCTCGCACAAACATACCTGAGGTAGAGAGAGTGAGTTGGGCAACTTTGCTCCAAAACTAAACTCTTTGTCTCAGTGAGATTTGTTTTTCTTTCATGTATATCCATTATTTTTCAGCATGAAGAATTAATGATTCTTTACAAGAAGGCTTTCCTTACAATAGATGGGTTCAGCTTGTTTCAGTCTTTACGAGCCTGTCGAAACCAAGTGGCAAGAGGTAAGTGCCAGTTATTGCTTATTGTTTGATAGCTATTTTTTAAATGTTTATTCAGTTAGTTTATTAGACCCTTTATTTATTTATTTTTTACTGCTTAGTCTGGAGGGAAAGGCAGTGCCCATCATGCTTTTTTTTCAGAATCTCTGAGACTGGTTGGGAGTATGGAGGAAGGTTTCCTCAGACCAGAGACCTGGCCCGAATGCTTGCAACAGAGTGGACTCTGCTAAAGGTGGTGTTAAACCAGGCGAGATTTGAATTCAGAACTCAGAACGCAAAGAGCCAGAACAAATACTGCAAGACATCTTGTCTGACGCTCTGATAATTCCACCAGTTCAATGTTCTAGACTGGTACTTTATTTATCCACCCTGAAAGGATGAAAGGCAGAGTTGACCTCGACAGGATTTAATCTCTGAACACAGTGAACCAGAGTGACTACTGCAAGGCATTCTGTACAACAACATGCTAACGACTCTGCCAATACACCTTTATGTTTGGAATAGTTGGTAGTACCCAATATCTTACCAAGAGTAAACTCACCAGACGTTTCCCCATATGTTTTGTACCTTGCCTTATCACTTCAACTCATTTTATATATACATAAGAGCTAAACCATCGCTTGACATTTTCAATTACCAAATGTAAAGCTTCAGATATTTTTTACCCCGCAAATAAGATGATTCCTTGTCTTTGCAATTTTTCTATATCTTCAATTATTGCTGTATATGCCAACATTTCTCAGTATAGCAAACTTAAATTGTGTCATGTTATTTTGTTTGTATAGCCAAAGCTATTACAATAAACACCGTATAGTCTACTTAATCATTGCAAAAGGACATCATCTGACGTCAGTTGCTCTTCTTATTAATGTTTGTCATAATACCATATTATTAATCTTACTATTTTATTATTAGAAGTCAATATTTTAATGTTAGAAATCAATCTTACCTTTTTTTTAAAAATATGAACTTGTCTCCTTTAGCTGCTGCCAGTCATAGTGAGTCATTCCTACAAGCTCCACCTTTAGCATACAAAAAATGGGCTTTCCATGACCAAGACCAAATTTTTGACCAGTGCAGTGGAGGTAAATGAAATGTATTTTTCAAATCTTTCATTGTATTTTATTGTTTTTTGGTGATGTAGATGGTTGAGATTGAGGGCTGGGTTTGATGTGTTACAGTATCCAAAGTTTGACACTTACCTGACCTGGGTTCAAATGTGGTGATCTCTGCTGTTATTTTGTATTCTGGATTGTAAAAGGTTTTTCTTTCATGTTTATTATAGAAAACAGCCAGGTTGATAGAAAGGAAAAAGCATAGCAAATAATAGTTAGCAAAATTTGAAGAAT
Source organism: Muusoctopus leioderma (assembly GCA_027124095.1). Classification (NCBI taxonomy): domain Eukaryota; kingdom Metazoa; phylum Mollusca; class Cephalopoda; order Octopoda; family Octopodidae; genus Muusoctopus; species Muusoctopus leioderma. Next base: position 8,047,497 of record JAOPJM010000374.1, on the reverse strand, counting down.
CATTTAAGCCAAAATGTACACTATGTGCTTTCTAAAGTATGTATGTATATATAATATCTTTGGGGGTAAACTGAAGGGTAGTAAAAATAGGCAACGCATGAGCAAAAATGGATATTCTGAAGTTATAGAGTCGTGAGGTGAAAGAATTTTCATATTGTTTAGTGCTGAGTCTTACAGAGGCAGTGTAGCTGATAGCATATAGAAAAGTGGATACAAGTTTTGTGAATCTGGGGCAGTATGCAACTGGCAAATTCAGCAGACCAGATACCTTTTCACTAACAGAAGAAAAGGTAACAGTAGAATAGTATGTTGAATTATGTTTGTCAGTAGAGAAAGTTTATTGCATAAATGGCTAGCCTTTTTCTGAATTTGATTGAAGCCCTAGTGACTTAAAAGAGGCATAGCATCTTCACTGGGGGATAAATTTCATTAGCATTTCTAAAACTTTATCAAAGAGTTTTGATATTTTTTTCAGAGCCAATATTTACTTTAGCCCTAAGCAGTTATGTGTCGCTCTACTTGGCTCAAGTTTGTTATACTATGAAGTGCTTCTTTTATATTTAGGGTGGCACATATCTCCTCCAGTCACTGAATTCATGACTGCATTCAGAAGGAATCCATCCACATTATCAATAGTCTCCTTCTCTTATTAAAAAATTCTCAATCCCTGTCCTGGATTCTGCTTTTCACAATTTGCTGGCTGCATTCCAACTTTACGCACATCTACCAATTTTTACTGCCTCTCTTGCGAGTTTTGCTGCCTATATTGAGTTTCTTTTCTTAATTTCTGTATCAAAAAGTACATACCAGTTTTTCCTTTTGAGGACCACGGCTGTGTTAAACTCGTTTTTTTCTTATGCATTCCTGGAAAAAAACCCAACTAATCTAAATCTTCAAGCTCTGCATTAACTGCACCAATCTTATTTATCTCCTCCCCACTTCCATTCTTCTGATCCAAGGGAGTTCTTGTCACTGTGTTGTTAATGCACTTTCTTCCTCAAACATGGTAAAACATAAACACTACGTAGTAGAGTATATTTGAATATTGTAGAAAGCAATCATTTGTTACAAAATTAATGAATTGAACTCAAATTTCAAATATCTGTTAAAACTAGAAGTTTATTTTTTTCCTCATGTTGTCAGGTATTTGCAGTCCTAGTGCTTTTAGTCAAATGACAATCGCATCAAATGTGAAGGGTTTTTATTCTGCTGTCCGTCTCTCACCTCCTGCTACATCCCTTTATGTCACAGCCGGAAGTTTTCCATGTGTTGGTTTCTTCTATGCTGAGGAAGTAAGATTCTTTTATGATATCTGTTCTGTTCTATTTTGTATTCTCTATTTTATTTGATTCTGTAATTTTTTCTTTTGTTTTTAATATTTTCTATTATCCTGGGTTATGCATTGTTGTGAATTCTTAGAGCTTCAAACAGTTCAACTGTGAAATTGGATTGTCACTTAAATTATTCTGTTAAGTAGTTTAAAAACAGTAAAGTAATGTATCTTCCTTTATAACAAAATCTTAAGCAAACCTTGATGCAAGATCTGAACTGATTAACTAGCAGCCAAGCATCTTTCTCAGTCTCTGTGACTCATCAGCAAACAAGATTTTTGTCTGATTTGTAAATGTAAAAGGTTTGCTAGGTTGTTGGGACATTCCAAGATATCCAGAATCAATTTACTGATATTTGCCAATAGGATCTATTGGAGAGCTTTGTAAAACTATTGCGAAGTGTCTTGTCAAAGAACACAATGCAGTACGTGTGATCAAATGCAAACCCAATACATGGAATTGTATTTTATATTATGATAATATATCATGTGATGTTATATAACATTTCACTGCAGTATATCGCATTCTGTCATATATCAAATTGTATTCTGGTGCATCCTATATGGTAAGTCTTCTTTATGGTAAGACTTCTCAGTTTTATAAAGATAATCAACCTGGAAGTTATGACAATCATGCATTACTTAATGGAAGTGTAACAACATATAAGCTATCATCATCACTATTTTCAATACCAGCTTAATGTTCTTTTATTTTTTGTATTGGCATAGTACCATATCCCCAACAAGTTTTGCTACCCTACTCCATCAAGTTTCTAAGATCTGATCTATTTTACACATAAATAATTTATTTTTGTCACATACACATGCACATATACACACAAATAAACTGACAGTACTTTTTTTTAAATATCTTATTTATAGGGAAGCATGCAACCCATTCTGTCTGATGTTGCATATGCTGTTGCTCACAAGCTGAAGTCTGCATTTGTATCTGCTGCCAGGTAGATGTTATCAATTTACAGTAATATTTTTGTTTTGTGTAGCTGAACATTTAATATATCTTCTATTAGCAAAACCCCTTTCTTTCATCAATAATCTACTTGATACTTTGATTTGCATTACCTGCAGAACTGCTCTAAACTTTTCTTTCTATTATATTACTACAACGATAGCAGAAGAGTAACAAGATACCAAATGACAGAATACTGGTTTAGATGTTTTGGTATATCTAATTTGTGGCCTCCGATTTATGATTTAAAAATCCTACCATAGTAGAGTTTGCTTTTCATTCTTTTGGAATGTTAAAATAAGTATCAATAATATACAGGACCTGATTTGGTTGAATGTACTCTCCCTCTCTCCTACAATATTTGTCTTGAATTTACTCAAAAGAAATGACGTTATTACTATAACAGCATCTGCTCATCTGATCTCAAAAGTTATACTCAACTTCCTCTCATAAAATCACCTCATCAAATTTTCCCATCTGCTTTTCAACCTAAATATTGTCTCTTGTTTTGGGTCTTGCAATAAACAATAGATATCTAAAATTGCATCACTCTAGAAGTGATATGATTTCTACCCAGTACTCATAATATGAATCTGAAGAAATTCAACCAAGGGATCATACATATGTTACCAACATGGTAGGATGGCTTTCAGCCTGTTGACCACCTATGTCTAACGCCCTCACCCCAACCATAGGCAACCGTGTGATGATAAGAAAGCCTACACCTTTGAAAGGAGTTATATTAGCAGGGGACTTTTGTTTCCTGGCAGGTTCAATCTTGCTAAAGATGAGACAAAGTAAGATCTCACATACACCATGAAATGGAAATGGTTAGAAGATGCTTAATTCATAGAGCACTTAGGTGCTGTTAAATTAGGGTCCATTGGAGTCAGGATAGGACCCTTGTCAGATATATGTCTCTGACAGATGACTACTCCCCAGTTAATGTTGCCAGTTTTGGGAGTGTGACTATATTGATGACAATTACTATTTACAATGGGGACTGTGATTATGTTATGCTGCATTTTCTTTTGAGGCATATTCCAATGCACCCAGTACCATGCCAGGATCATCTACTGAAATTTATCAGTTGTCATCTGGTTTGCATTGCTTGAGTCGGGTCTATGGCACTGAGGGAATTAAAAAAAATTAAAATATGGTATTATGCCAAATTAGTCTAACCAAATGTCTTATTTAATTAGTAACTCCCATGAACAGATCAAGGAAATTCTCACTAACTCTACCAAATGTCTAGGCTAGAAAAAAGGCTTAGAAAGAAGACTGTAGAGGTTGTCTCTAGTCAGCCATGAGGCACAAGATGATGTAGCATGGCTAGTAGTTGTTCACCTCCATGAAACCCTGCCAGTTTAATTGTATTGGCACTGATGAAATCATTTTCTCATTCACTTGCTAGAAAAGAAAATGAACCATGCTCAAACACAAGGTCCAGTAGCTTATACAAAGTATGCTGATAGTTTCAAATAAGTATACAGAACCTTTAGTATAGAACCATGTTGGGTAGAAAGTTTAACTGGAACAGTATGTTGGAGACTGTATGTCTCCCCATTTATTTTCACTTCATAGTAACCTTTCTCCCCTTCATTCTGCTACGTCAGGAGGAAGATATACACAAATTAGGTTTCACCTCTTCCTCTCTGAATTTGTCAAGCCATGTATGTACTTCTACATGCTACTAACCTCTCTTCCTTACAAGTAAGATATATCATGTACTTTTATTTGACCCACCTTCTACTATAAGATTAAACATTTTAGATTCAATTGCATTTTTCTACACTCTCTTTCATCATTATATATTTTTTATTTTTATTTTACAGTGGTTTGCTAGGATTTGGTTCTGATAATAAAGAGAAAAGGAGACCTAAGATTGAACCGGCAACCACATTACCATTAAGGTAAGGCTAAGGTTTATAGAGACAGTCAGTTAGAGTGAACAACAACAATGCTATTATAATTACATTAACTACACTTTGCTCTTTTTGTTTTGATACCTTTTTTTTTCTTTTACTGATTGGATTGTTGTGCCAATGTGGATATCTACATGTTATTGTTGCTGTTGAGTAGCTCCAGTCAACTCATCTTGAACACATAGGTAGCTGATCAATCAATTTGGAGTGATTCACAGATCTAGCATCCTCTACATGGTTGTTCAACCTTCAAGAAATAGCACCCAAATTGTTTCAGTTCATACCCTACCATCTTAAAAAAAGAAAGGACACATTAGCCAATGTAGTCCTAGATATACAAAAAGACAGGTGGTCATGGCTGGAACACTTTTAATCATAAATCTGTTTTAAAAAAGCTGACCTGGGGCTAAACAACAATAACTAGATGTGCCATGCTTTAGTCTCCACTGAGACTGCATTGCATGCTGTAACATTTTGATATATCCAGAGGTTTTGATTTTGGCCAGCAAAATGAACTCGGTTGGTGTGTACTATTTTAGAATTGTCTCATGAATGTCATTAGTAACCAAGCATAATGTTTGGCTGTGAAAAAATCTAGTTGGCCCTATAGCCCTATATATAGTTGCCACTCCTATTTCAAATTTTCTGAGCCATTGTACCCATGCTATCATAAAAAAAATGGTTGTAGAGCTATAAAAATAGATAAACTTTTAAAATATCAACCTTTTCACTAGGTTAGCCACTCTGAATAATCATGAATATAATGATTTTTTTTTCTCACTAAACACAAGGTCAATTGTGTAGGAGAAGTATATTATTGGTGCTTATTTTATTGGTGCTTATTTTATCAGCCCAAGTGGGATGAAAAGTAAAGGTAACTTTCATGATTTGACCTCAAAACAGTAAGATACCAAGCTAAATACAGTAAAGCATTTTTAGCAGTACCTTTTATTTATTTATTTTTTTTCATTAATGTTTAATGGTACAAATCTAGAAAGACAACTTTCTAGTGATAATGTCTAAATAAAACCTCAACTGTTCCATTAAAGTGCTTGGCAATAAGAAAGGGCATCTAGCCATACTGTTGACCACAGTATACCTAGGACTTTAGCAGTTAGATCAGATCTTTGGAAATTCAGTTTCAGAAACCATATAATAACAGATAGCGATCACTGGGGAAATGTTGTAAAGACCTAACCTCATGACGACATGAAACACATTGAAAATAATGGTGATTATAGTTGTAATGCTGTTTCTTTTTGTTTTCGTCTCTGTCCCGCACTTGATTTTTAATTAAAAAAATTTTTTTTTTTTTTTTTTTTTTTTTCATCTTCTTCATATTGTATTCATCATCTTTGTATTCTTCATAGTCATCTTTTTTATCATCATCATCATTATAACATCATCTCTCTTCTTTTTTCTACTTTCTACTCTCTTTTATATTTCTTCTGTCCCTCTTCTTCTTTATGACTACTACAATTATTGTTATTTTCTTTTTAGTTATGAAATAATATTTAATTTGTAACTCTTATTATTGAATTAACCCTTTCACACACACCACTCCTGCTGGCAGGGCTATCTAACAGATACAACATTTAACTATTTCTCTCACTGAAATATAGAATTAATCCAAGTTGTGTTTCAATTGCAGGTTTGGTTTGCCTGATAAAAGGCGACATGGAGAAAGCATTGTATTGTCTCCTAACAACAAATATGCCGCTACAACAGATAGCTATGGACGTGTGATACTTCTTGACGTACAACGAGGTATTGGTATTCGAATGTGGAAAGGTTAGTTCGTGGAAACTTACACTTAATAAAAGTTTTGTCTTTGCTCTCTCATTCTGTCTGTGTGAATGTATATCTCTCTCCCCCTCCTAAAGAATCTTCTTTCTTTTATTTCTGTTCTGTGCTGTATGGCACATCTGTTTGTCCTTGGATGGTTCCAGTAGCATATCAGGTTTTCTATAAGAAGAGATTGCTAGCCCCTCACTCAACCCTTCTCCATTTCTGGAGAAAGAGACACTGTGAGTGGTGTCCCACAACCATTCTCACAACGCATTGTAGCTGATTCCGAGAGAGAAGAATCGACCCTAATACTTGACTGATACTTTATTTACCAAGTCCGCCAATTCGCCACCTCTTCTAGGGAATAAAAAAAAGTGGATTCTTACATAAGCATCAAGCTTCAGATTTAAAGAGGTGGTATACCTGTGTCAAGTTTCAATTTCTAAATAGAAAAGTTTGATTTATGAAACTAATGCTCTTGGAAAAAAGTGTTAAAGACTTAATTGAAACAGTTCTAAGTGATAGTGATGGTGGTGGCTGTGTTAGTCAACAAGACCTGTGACCAGACTGATTTGAACCATCTCAAATTAAGTTATAAAGTGTCTCATTCCTTCCATTAGTTGTCTTTCTGAGAAAGTAAAACACTCTCCCTTCTAGAGTTTTAAAAGGATGTCTAGCTACACATTTTTTAGTATAATGAGTGGTCAAGTTTGCACAGAGGTTACTTCTTATTGCCATCAGAATTGATTCTTTCTAATATCATATTTAATTCCTGCTGGTCTGAATCTGAATCAGAGTCCACTTGTTCATTCAGACTTCTGAGTTTCTGTACAATATGTTGGGTGCTATTGCAATACCTTAGCGAAGTGGGATTATCAGAGAAGATAAGCCCTGTAATAATTAGTAGCTGTAAGGGTGGTAGAGTGGCAGAAACAGTAGAGTACATGACTAAATGCTCTGTAGTATTTAGTTATGTCCTTTTCCATTCTCTTGCAAAATTGTTGGCTTTTGCTAATATTGAGCAGTTGTTGTCATATACAAGTGCTTATTTTTTTTTAGGGTGTGGTTCGAATTTCACATGGCCTTTTTTGCAAATCTCAATTAATATCAGAGAAAATGGTGCTGGAGTTCCATTCAGAATGGTTACTTATCTAAATCAATATCTAGTGTCCAACATTAATGGTTGTTCATTTCAAAACAGTTATAATGAAAAGAGTAAGAAGAAATAACTTCACAGTACATATATTCATATACAGCTAGCTAAAACACAGAAACACACATACATACTTAGTATTGAGTAACTACTAGCTTCTATTCTCTCATAATAAGCTAGGCCATCTACCTAACACTACTGAGCTGTAGTTCCTCTTGTAACTTATTAGTACTTTAGCTTTTGTAATGTTAACCTTTTAAGTTTTTTTTACTCTCGTCCACTTTTCCAAGTTTTAAATGTTTTATACTGTTTGTAACAAATTCTCAACCCTGTTTCTTATTGCAGAAGTTTTAAGAAACTACTGCCCTTGTTGGCAGCAAAGGTTTCTCTCTCTGCACAAAAGGCAGACTACATGGAGCATATATGAGTTGTGTGATGTATGACAGTGAAACAAGGTAGTGAATGAAGAACATCTGCATCGATTGGAAAATGACAAGTTGAGAATTGCCCATTAGATGTGTGATATTAATTTATAAGCATAAGTGGGTTAGGAAAGGACCTGGACATCAAAAGCTTTGGTTGAATATTTTTTTTTTTTTTACTGTTTAGGCAGGAGAGAAGGCAGTATCCATCACCTTTTTTTCAGGGCCTCCAAGACTGGTGGGAGGGAGGAAGCTTTCCTCAGACTGGAGGCCTGGCCCAAATGCTTGCAACAGAGTGGACTCTGCTAAAGGCACCCAAGGGGGCCAAGTGGTGGTGTTGAACCGGGCGACGGATTTGGTCTACCACCCAAGTAGGCTACGGTGGGATTTGAACTCAGAATGCACAGAGCCGAAACAAATGCTGCAAGGTATCCCATCCAAAGCTCTAACAATTCCACCAGTCCACCACACAAGACTGGTATTTTATTTATCGACCCCGAAAAGATGAAAGACAAAGTTGACCGTAGCAGGATTTGAACTCAGAGCGTAGTGAGCCAGAACGAATACCACAAAGCATTGTATCTGATGCTCTAACGACTCTGTCAATTCACTGCCTTTGCAGGAGAGACAACAATGCTATGTATCAGGGGAGATTAAGAGAGGAAGTCTAGTCAGTATTAATGAAGACTGAACAAGCAAGTCAGAATGGGAATATAGGCATTGATGTCAGCACCAGAGAGAAGTTGAGCTTGTTTGGTATGCAGCAGAGCTATAGCAGCACCATATGCCATATCTGTAAGATTGCCGGGCAGAAAACAGTAGGAACATACACACTCATATAATCAACAAATTTGGCAAAGTGAATGTACTATATTGTTTGCTTATTTTTCTTTCATTTAGGCTACCGTGATGCTCAAGTTGGTTGGGTACAAGTGAAAGAAGAAAAAAGTCAATGTACTAACCCACAGAAAATGCAGCGGCTTGCTCAGTTTCTTGTAATATATGCCCCACGACGAGGTATTATTGAGGTATGATATATAAGTCATCATCATAAATTTAACACCCCGTCCCATTATTTTTCCATTGCATATGTTTGATGAGTCTGCAATATAACATTTTTCAAAACTCTCATTCATGATAACAGAATATTGTAATTTGCTTGTAGCATTGCAGTATGTAAATAATGAGATAAATGTTTGTAAAGCCTTTGAGCAATGCTGGTGAGGAGTTAATCAAAACATGTAAGGTGGTGTCAATGAATGAAAGACAAAGATATTGTATTACCTTACATGGGTTGTTTATTAATCCTATAATATTTCGGGATAAGTCTCCTTTTCAAATAAAAGGAAGAAAATAAATCAACGAGTCCGGAGAAGTTGCTCTCATCGGTAAGCCGTCTCAGTCTGTTATGGTCAAGGGGTTGTTTGAATTAGTTTGCATGCCAAATATAGTAGTAACTGTGATTGGTCAAGTAGGCAGTATCAGCAGCAGCAGGTGACATGGCATAACAAATTAGTATCAGCAGCAGCTGGTGACGTGGCATAACAAATTAGTATCAGCAGCAGGGGGTGACGTGGTATGACAAATTAGCTTGGGTGTGTAGTGAGGTGGTTGGAATAGTCAATGGTCAATGGTGTGGCTTTTAGGTGAGAGTAGTCAGTGGTAAGCCTGTTGGAATGTCGAGATTGCCTTGTTCATAACAGAATCTGTTGTACAAAGCAGTAGGGTGTTGTTACTGCTGTTGTGGTGTGGTGTAAATTTTGTGAGAAAGCAGTATGTAGGTTGAGATGCTTAGAAAAGCCAGTTTGTGCCATTCAGTTCAGTTCTGTAGTTAATCTCTGGTTTATGTTGTTTAATGAGAATGGCCTCCTTAATTTTCAAGTTACCAATATTCCGGTCAGTGGCTAAGATGGATATTACTACTTCTCGGTTGTGGCATTTGTCTAAATGTTTTTTAACAGAGGAAGCACATGTATGCAGATGTTTTTTTTATCTGGGTGTGGAGCTTCTGGATTGTGCTACTGATATAGCGATCTCCGCATTTATCGTATTTTACTTGGTAAACCACATATGCACATAGACACATGCCTGTGTCATGGATAGGACAGTTGGCCACCGTACACGTGTTGTTGGTCTCAGGGAGTCATCTTTTGGTCAGGCATTGACACAAGGCGGGGTCCAGAGCAGGCCAGAGGTATGTCGAGCCCCTCTCTGTAAATGGCCTTTCGGACAGTGGTGGTGGCGGTCTCGCTAAAATGTGGTAGTTTAAGGAAGCAGGTGTTCTTGTAGTGGTTGTTCTGTGTTTTACGTTGTGGGCCTTGTTGGTAGTTTCAAAATTTTCTGGAAATGTGTGGTATTAGTGGCCCAGTCAGTCGGTCGCTACATCTGTTATGAATGCGGGTGAATTCGTTTTGGATGTAGTTCTTGACACTGTGGGAAAGGGCTGATTTATAGTGGATGAAGAGGTCTCTGCAGGCCATTTTCCTATAAAATCTTGTGGTGATATCACTTTCCTCATTGATTTCACAATTGAACACTCCGATGAGACAGGAGTACTCCCCCAACTTTACTTCATACTCAACATCTCTAAGGAAGGTGATATCACCACAAGATTCTATAGGAAAATGGCCTGCAGTAACCTCTTTGTCCACTATAAATCAGCCGTTCCCCACAGTGTCAAGAACAACTACATCCAAAACGAATTCACCCACATTCATATCAGATGTCGCGAAGCAACCGACCAAGCCACTAATACCACACATTTCCAGAAAATTTTGAAACCAAACTTGTGTCAATACCTGGCCAAAACACAACTCACCAATATATATATATATATATATAGGCACAGGCATGGCTGTGTGGTTAAGAACTTTGGTTTGTAACCACGTGGTTTCGGGTTCAGTCCCACTGCATGGCACCTTGGGCAAGTGTCTTCTACTATAGCCTCGGGCTTACCAATGCCTGGTGAGTGAAATTGGTAGACAGAAGAAGCCTGTGGTACATATATATATATATATATATGTATGTGTGTGTGTGTGTGTAAACCAAGTAACCACGTGGTACTAGGTTCTCTCCCACTGCATGGAACCTTGGGCAAATAAGTGTCTTTTCTACAAAAACCTCAGGCCAACTAATGCCCTGTGAGTGAAATTTGTAGACAAACTGTATAGAAGCCTGTCGTATATGCATATATATATATATAGAATTACAAATAAGGTTGTTCGCCATTGGTGCTTTTTTTGTATAATAAAATTTAAAAACTTGCTAAAAATTTTTAATTTTTATTTCAACGTTTCGTCAGACTTTCAAAAAATGAACAATGAGCAGAAGAGAAAAGAACAGTAAAATAGTGAGTGTGCTTGTGTGTGCGCACGCACATATGCTCGTCATCGCTTGACACCCATTTATCAATCAGCCGGTGAGTTTGTTTACATCTCCATAAAACAAAAATGCCCGGCCATTTGGTAGCTCGGCGATATAATTCCCATACTTAAATCAGTATGAAGAAGAGCATCTAACGTAAAGTGCTGCCTCAAGAAATCTCCGTACAACCCATGCTAGCATGGAAACATGGATATACAACGATGATGACGGAAAACAACAGCATATAAGGTGTGGTAATACACAACTAAAAATATGCATTTTAATTTAAATTCTTCATAGCTTACCAAAAAAAAAAAAAAATATATATCAAGCAGTAAACATATATAGATATACTTACATCTTTATCAAAATTTGACTTTGTGAATTCCAAAGAATTCAGAAGAGCATTCGTAGCAGCTAATCTAACGTGATTACTGAAAGAGTTAAAAAATATTTTCATCTCAAAATACATTCAAGTGAAGAAAGTTTAGTATAAATCCTAAATCAATAAACAGAATAGATAAAAACAGCTAAATCTCTAGTAAGTAACGACCTATAGTGACTAAGTGGAGTCACTGATACGGCAAAATACATGGGAGGAGGTGGATGGGTGGGATAATGATAATGTAGATATACCTCTACAATATACATACATATATATATATACACACACATAAATATTTATGTTATTAGAGGGTGAGGAACTGAAAGAGTGAGTACTCAATACTGGGAGGTAGAGTATATATTTTAATATAGTCAGTTAGCAGTACCAAGAGGTTTCATGCATGCTATGGAAGCAGGCAATTATTCAACTGCATAAAACTATAGTTCACCATTTTTCGTTGACTTTAGAAAATGGCCATTATGTATATTAAAATATACATATATATACACATACATACATACATACACACATACAAAGAATTCTAAAATAAGTAGCAATTAATTAGAAACAATCAACTAAATTATAACTATGTCAAGTTTAGAAAAATTTAATCCATATAATGCATCGAGCTATCATCAGGTCGAGCTTGCTCAGATTTGTCTGACTAGAACACACCACACACCTATCACGATCCCACATAGCATTCAGAAGGTCAGCAAAGCAACATCCCATGTCTGTACAGAGCTGGTTGATGAATGTTTTTGCTGGATGGCCGACCTAAGTATATCCAGGTCAGGCTGTCCATAAGAGGACATCACTACTGAGTTGTTGATTAGCTCTCCAGTAATGTCCTGCAAAGCACATGCATCTCTCTCTAATGACATCTGTGATTACATTGAGATTACCATATATAGTCTTTGTTTGGTCGGATGCTCTTTCCAAGAGATATTCAGAATGGCCCGGTAACACATACAGGTGTAAGCACCATCAAGCCTTGCCTCTTAAGTGTTTGGTGAGCGTCCAAGCAGTGGGACAATAAACACCGATTCCACAGTGGCACGGAAGAAGCTTCTCTTAAGCTAACCTATTAGTGATGACTTCCAGAGAACATGAAATATAAGCATCTGTTGACAAAACACCAAAATAAAGATCAGTAGATATGACCCTTGTTCATTCATAAAAATACTACACCAACTAGGACACGTATGCAACTCAGACCTATCCAGCATATCCAGAACACGACAGTTCTGGATATAAAACTGACCAAGAAAGGTTGAATATGACACACCAGACTGCACCTTCCTCAGATTTAAGATCCGTCATGTTGAATTATATCAATCAAATCTTTGGGAAAATTAAAACTATTCTCAGACATGAACATGTAAGAAACCAACAGGTTTTGACCAATTTCAAGCTTAAAAATGAAAAAGAAAAGCAGTAAATATATATATATATATTACCTCGATTCTTCTTTGCGCATCCCATTTACAATTGCAGTTAAAATTTCATTAGATTGTGATGCCAATATATCTGGCTCCTGGAAAATTATTTAATATTGGAACAAATTATATTCAATACAAAGTACAGTCTTCAAACTATTCAAATAATATAAGGCATAAAAAAAAGGGGGAATTTCTGAAGAAAGAAAGAAAGAAAAACACACTTAAACGTTTTGCTACATACCCACCCGATACCACCCATAATTATCTATTCATATTTAGCCCATTTGATATCAAAAGTAGTTTTATGAAACCAGTGTAAGTTCTCTATTTCAGAATATAATCGAAACACAGAGGGTGGGGTGTATTTTAGCAATGAAAAGGGTTAAACATTGACCTCCTGGAAACTGTTCAGAGACGTGCAACCAAGCGCATACCCTCCATCAGACCCCTACCATACTCTGAACGCCTTGCTTCCCTGGGCATGGATTCATTGAAGCTCCGACGTCTGGCAATGGACTTGGTGA
>JAOPJM010000374.1:7996641-8013014 GCA_027124095.1 Muusoctopus leioderma | reverse complement strand
GGTTCGGCTAAGAGACTGATAGAATAAGTACCAGACTTTAAAAAATAAGTACTGGGTTGATTTGATTGACTAAACCCTTCAAGGCAGTGCCCCAGCATGGCCACTGTCCAATGACTGAAACAAGTAAAAGAATAAAAGAATATATACATATATATATACATACACCCGATATGTAGACACCACTATCTTTCGCACATTCCTCTCTCATCTCTGCCTCCGCCCCATCACATCCACTTTTCTTCACCTCCAGGGCTCCTTGGCTTGCAGGAGATGTCCCTCTCCCACGACCATCCAATCAATGCACCCCCCACACCAGCCCCTTCTCATGCATCACTCATCCTCTATTTCACCCTCTCAGCCACACTATTATTTCTATTTCACACTCTCAGGTCACGTTTTGCCCTCCAAAGGATGAAGACTCTGTAGAGTAGAGAGAACTCTTTAGCCTGGAGGAGACCAAGGTATCCTTTCTAGTGTTGGTGCCACAATAAAATGCACCCAGTACACTCTGTAAAGTGGTTGACGATTGAACAGAGAAAACGTAGGGTAGAGAGGGCTTTTCAGTGGTGCCATAGGCATGACAACCTCTCTAGTGTTGGTGCCACAATAAAATGCACTCATTACACTCTGTAAAGTGGTTGGTGATAAGAAGAGCATCCAGCTGTAGAAACTAAGCCAAATGAAACATACGAGTGAGATGTGGCCTGCCAACCCATCTAGGAGAGTGGTGACTCCAATTAGGAATCGGCCGAAATCACCCATCCAAACCATACCAGTATGGAATGCAGACATAAAGCAAGGATGATGATGATGATGATATATGAGGGGCTCCAGAACAATGCTACTCACAAGGTATTGGTCAAACTGATGCTGTCGTAGAAGAAACTTGCCCAAGATGTTGCACAGTGTGATCGAACTCCGAAGTACATGGTAACGAGGCAAACATCTTAACCTCATGCAATATGCCTATGTCCCTTATATATATATATATATATATATATATAGAAACCATGCCAAATAAAACATGAGCGAGATGTGGGCCGCTGACCCGTCTGGGAGAGTGGTGACTCCAATGAGGAGGCAACACGGGCCGAAATCACCCGTCCAACCCATGCCAGCATGGAAGGCGGACGTAAAATGATGATGATGATGACACCATGCATTAATTATATTAATACTAACTTAACTATTGTAATGATGTTAGTAGTGTTTAGTGATAATATTGGTAGCTGTGACAACAATGGTAAGTGGTATGATGATAATTATATTGATGATGAATGAATCAATATGTTTGTTTTCTTTTTGTCACTATTTCCAACCTCCAGGGACAGAATTCTTTCTTCAAAGATTTACACACCCACCCTGCCCTACCCGCTAAAATCAAAGATGCTAACCTCCTTGCAAAGAGGAATACGGTAGGTTAAATTTATTTTCCCTTCTTTGTTTTTTTTCCTTCTTTCATTTTATTTTTTTTCCTCTTTGATTTTCATCTCTTTACATTCTCAAAATTCAAAGTATGATATTCAAATGCTTTTAGTTTCTGGAATAGCTAAAATGAGAACTGAAAAAGTAATTTCTATGTAGAATTTCTTTTTTCTTTTTAGAAAATATAACTGTTGAAAGATTTTTTTTTTAAATCAATATTCAGAAAATAAATTTAAATTTAGAAAAACAGTAATTTTAGTTTCTTTACAGTTATTTATTATATATTTATATATATATTTCAGTTCTACAAAAAAGTGATCAGTCAATCAGTGGAGGAGTTCTCCAAAAAGGACAGACAGTCACAAGATAGCTTGTCGGCTTCTATGTCAGCATCAGTGCCACAATCGACGCAGATGACGTTTGTGCCTTGGAATGAAAGCAATGCAGAGTGGCCGTCCCTTATCATTGAGATCGCTAGAGTATTTGAGGAAGACGTTGACCAGTTGCGCATATATCATGTGCGAGAGCTTTACTTGAGAGGTTTAGACAAAACTGCTGAAGAGGTGAGTGGCGACAGGATTATTTTCTTCAACCATTGGTTTACCTTGTGGAAAGGAGTGTTACAAGCATTATAGAACATTGAGACACTCCCTCTTTGAGGAAATCAACTTTTAACAATGGTTTTATGCATATTCAGCATCATCTCAAATGAGGGAGCTTCTAAGTAGTTTCTCAACCTGCTATAAATAGCAGGCAAATCTCCCTCAAATCATACCCTACTGTCTTAAAAAAGTAAAGACACCTTGGAAAATGTAGTCCAGTCTGAAAAGCAAAGAAATTATTTTAAATATTTAAAATTACGTACTTCAATTGTGAGTTGCTGAAATTTTAAAATAATGGAAGTAAAGATGTTTTAAAAAAATAAGATTGTAAGCCAAGTTTGGCTTCTGAAAACATTGAAAAAGTCAATATGTCAATTGTTAAATCCACAACTTGTGCCAGTATTATGTAATGGCTACTACATAGTCTAGCTGTAAATCTTAACTATTCTTATATAGCTATTCTAATTGTAAATCAGTTAAACTTTCCACAGATCTGATATCATTATGTAATGACTACTCTATATAACTATTCTAACTATAAATTCTCACATATAACTATTATAATTGTACACATAGTTCAAACAGTAGAATAAATTTTATACCATGAGGAAGAAGAGCAGTCTAATGTTTCAGGCAGACCCCTTCTACTCCAAATCTATTTATCCAACAGCACAAGTAGACATTTCATCACTCTCCGACAAAGGGTTCTACTTGAAACATTACACGTCTCTTCTTCCTCACAACATAAAATATATTCCGCTGTTTGAACTCTTTGTATTACTATTTGCCAACACAGAACATCACTAGTTTCTTCAGATTCTACTGTTTTACTATTATAATTGTATCATATTAATGATTGCTAGAATTGTATTTTTAAATGTTTAAAAAAATATTTAAAAAGGAAAAAAACACATTTAAAATTAATCCAAATATATCTTTGTGATATGATATCTTTTCTTAGCAGCCATATTTGTTTAGTCTGATTTCCATTTGTTCTTTTGGTCATTAGGTATTATTAACTATGAACCTAGATCCAGACCTTGGTGCTAGCTTGCTGGAAATACTAGGTCAGCGAATAGCTTATTATATTGAACAGCAGAATCAATCCAAATCTCTTGATATATATGCTTCAATGACAACCTCACTTTCACAGTGGTTGAAAAAACAGGTAAGCATCCATACTTTTGGTTGAGTCAGTTGGAAATCTTCTATAGAAGTTGCTTGTCCTGCTAATACAGCAGTTAAACTTGATATTAACAAAACCTTATTGTTTTAATTATAATGTTACTGGTTCCAAGTCTTACATGCTGGGACAATATCATATTCATTTGACATGCTAAATACAGCAGTCAAATCATTAAAATAAACCATTATTCTTTTGATTGCTGTAACTGAATATCTAAGTCCTGAAACCATTCTTCAACATTTAAAAGCAGTATGATGATAATGTTCTGTCAGTAACAAGCTGTTTAATAACTTACAGTTGCAATTTCAAATAGGGAAAAAGTTGATTTAAACTTCCATCCTTCCAAACTATCATGTTCTGTTTGTGGATTATCGCCAAGTGTTTAATGATTTAGTCTCAAGCTAAGCTATGTGGTGCTATCCAACAACATCAACACTTTTGTCATGTTTGTTTGTCACTGTACAAAGCTTAAAGGTGATACTTGGATCAAAAGGCTAGAATGTATGAATGAGATTAGTGCAGTTAATGTATAGCTTAATATAGTGTATTGATAATTAGGATAATATGTAATGGGAACACTGTACCAAAGAACTTTGATTTAAGTAAAGTTTGCAAAGTTGGATGTTTGTATCCCGTAGAGAAATGAGAGTACTAAAGTTTTGTGCAAAGCCCATCTTTGGAGAGAAAAAAATATAGATGTTTATGATAGCTCTAAATAAATCTATATACTCAGTGCTACTGTAAACATTTTAAAATATTTCTCTCCAAAGAAGAGTTTTGCTCAAAACATCAGTACTCTTGTTTACCCATGGCATATAAAACATCAGTACTCTTGTTTACCCATGGCATATAAAACATCAGTACT
Source organism: Muusoctopus leioderma (assembly GCA_027124095.1). Classification (NCBI taxonomy): domain Eukaryota; kingdom Metazoa; phylum Mollusca; class Cephalopoda; order Octopoda; family Octopodidae; genus Muusoctopus; species Muusoctopus leioderma. The sequence goes on along the minus strand of JAOPJM010000374.1, from coordinate 8,008,936 downwards.
CTTGTTTACCCATGGCATATAGACTTCCACTGACTTTGGTCAAGCAGATCACTAATTTCATCAGACTCTGGTTTGTATCTTTAATTTGAGGCCTGCATGTGATATTTGGTGCATGGTTAAGAGAGAGAGAGAGAGAGATTGAGGGTGACAAAAAGAAGGGAGATAGATGCAACAGGTTGGGTTTGAATAGAGGATGAGCTGTGATCATCAAGTTCTATTTGATATAGTCTCTACCAGTATGTTTTTCATTCATCAAGTCATAAAAAGTGTGTGTTTTTTTTCATTGCACAGGATATCACTTCTCTCCATACTCCAGACTGTTCTGTGCCAGCCATTTGCCAACTATTAAATCAAGTTGTAAAATGCTTAGAAGAAAAGTCCGAAGACTATAACCGTGCCATAGCTTTAGTTGAACTTGTTACCTCTTTGAAGACATCATGAAACCAGTTGAAATTCTAAGATTTCTGACTTAAACCCTTTTCTCTACAATTGAAATCTCAACAACTCGGGAGTTTTGTTGGTGTTTTTTCCCCAGTAATTTGTTGTCAATTTGAAATTGGAGTAAAGGTCATATTTGGAGTGAAGTATTATTTTTGTCTTCCTTTATTTGTCCCTTTATTGTTATTTTTTAAAGAAAAACCTTGTTTTTCCCTTTTCCTTGGTGTTATTAGCCTCTTCCTTTTTTTCTTTTCTTTTTTGGTACTATAGGAAAGGAATAATCATCATTACTTCTTGTTTAATATATCACGTCTATTTAAATTATTAAGCAATATTTATATTCTTATTATAATGGTGGCAGTGGTGGGGTAGGGACTATGGTATGGCAGTAAGTTTTTTGACAAACCAAGTCTGCAATTCAAGTTTTGATTCTAAATTAGAATCATTTCACTTATTTTTGATGACTTTGATAAGAGATATGATCATCACAACCTTCTCTCCAGCTATAACTCTGAGATATTATTAAGTCTTTCATTATTATTTGTCAGTTGGCAGTAAAACATTAATTTAATTCTAGATAAATATCTGTTATCCAGCTTCAATTTTCATTTATTGTGCTAATGCTCTTGGTAAAGCATGAACACTTCAGCTTTCCATTTCCCATTACACATTAGCTCTGACTTCAAACCTAACAAGGAAACTGTTTTTGTCCCTCTCTTTTCCAATACAATCTATACTCAATGAACTAAGTCTACTATGTTTTTGGAAAGTGCTTTCTATAAGACATTTTTTTTTTTTATATAACTAAAGATGTTATTAAATTATAAAACATAACAATAATGTAACTTAGAGACAAGAAGTGTGGAGTAAGGGAAAATTTACGATTTTTTATTTCATTTTATTTATTTTTTCTTCTATTTCTTGACTCTAGCCGTGTACTACCATGGTATGACTGGCTATACTCCAAGAGTGTTTATTTAACTCAGTACTGTAAAGCTTTCAACTATTTTCATATTTATTTTATTTTTGTTCATTTCTTCACTGTATTTAGTGCTAAACAAACCAGAGTGTGAGACATTTGTGACTTAAATTTTTTTTTCTCCTTTCTTGCTACTGACCTTCGAGTTCAGGGGAATATTTATATTTTATCATTCAAATGAATTTGCTTGTTATCTTAATATTTGCCAATTCTTTATTTTATGTGTGTGTATAAGTTTGTAACTGAAAGATGCACATAACATTTGTTAAAATGATGACAAATGTATTGTCTTATGTTGAAGTTTAATCAAACTCTGTAAAGTTATTTATAGATATTTTCAAATACAGAGTGAAGTGTGATCACCTAAAATCTCATTTATATAATTATCTAACAATGAAACTGATGCTTTGCACATACACACACACGTACACATATTTTGTTTCTCAAGTTAAGTTTAAATTCTTTATTAAACCTTAATATTATTTTTAAAATTAATTCTGCTTTTTCTTTAAGTGCAAATATTATATAATCAGTTTGACTTTTTTCAGATTTCTCTCTATCTCTCTCTTTTATGATCCTCCATGAAAGCTAATGAGCAAATCTAAATTTTCTCCTATGCTTTATTGCAAATATCACTTATTCAGTTGCCGAAGAATATCTAATTCAAATTCTATTCAAACATTTTTATGTATTTTGCAAATATTTCTTACATACTTGGTACACGCATGCACACACACACAGTATGCAACCCAATTTCATTTACCTGGTTGCAAATCCCTTTTGGAAGAGGCAAGAACATCACAACTTATAATTTCCTTTCATAAAAAAAACAACTGCTTTAAATGCCTGTGTAAGAAACCACTACATATTCTGAAAAAAATGTATGCAAGTTGCTTTCACCTAAATAGAACAATTTTAATTTCAAAAGGTTTCAATATAAAAGAGGGTTACTTTTTTTTTATTAAGTCATGCAATGCATGACTTGTGTTTCTTTTATTGATCATATACAAAAGAATCTGGTTTCCTTATGTTATCTTTATTATTTTCCCTCCATCACTAAACCTAACTGAACACAATGCAAATTATCCCTCAACACATTTTGAAGTTGTATCTAGTTTAATAGAATGTTTTTCTGATCAAACTTATTCTGCCTCCTACTTCTCATTTATTACAGGGACAGTGTGTTTTGGTTAATTTTGATTGGAGACTGCTATTGTTGGCACTGTGTTTATTGATGTATTAAACAAGATCAGTCTAGTTTCCCTAATATTCTCCAAAAATCTGTGATAACTTTGGTAACTGTAACTTGAACAACATAGACAAATGGATTTAGAAGTTACATTATCCAGGAATTTTTAAACAATTTGCTTTTGAAACCATATAGTCAATTTATATCAATCAAAATAATTTAACAAACATGTATTATGATAATTACATTCAGTAAATTAGAATAAATTTATTATATACTCAGGTAATTTCTTATGATTCAGCTTTCTTTAGTATTTGGTTTAGTTTTCATAACGAATTGTTGGTTTTATTTTTTTTAAATGTTTAATATTGGAATAAAGACAACTGAACTTAAAATGAAGATCTTATAAAGAATTTAAAAGCTTCCAGAAATGTTTTTAAAAAATATATATGTCACTATTTAGTTGAAATCCTGCTTCAGCCAGTATGTTGTGACTCCTATACAAAGTATATTACTTTGCTTGCCTCAATCTGCTTCCACTAAATAAGTACCACTCCCATTATTCAGTGGCTGATATTAAAAATGAACTTTCATCCAGCTATAAAAACACACTTAAGAATAATGGCTTTATATTGTTAATTGCAAAAATCAACCCAACCATGTTCATATGGAGAAATGTATGCAGAACAATTAAAATAAAACATACACGTCAAGCTTGTGTTGCACACATATATATATATATACACACACATGCACTCACTCATGATAGAGGTCACTGTCATTGTAATCTTCAGTGCAAACATCGCAGATGAATAAATGAATAATTACAATAGCATTGCACTCATTGCTTTTATAAGGCTGCCCATGACCTACATTGTATGTTAGCTAGAGTCAAATACCAATCAGTAATGCATGCAGCAGTTTGTTTTTTTTGTAATTATTCAGAGGAATTTTGGAATACATCAAGATGAATCAATTCTAATTTCTTGTTTAGAATTAGAATGGAGGAGTGGGGCAAATAATTTGGCAGTACTTCGATGAATAAATGATAGCAGCAGCAGCAGCACCATGTTTTCACTGAAGGATAGTGATCAGAATAACATGTTGAATTGTATGAAACTGGTGGCATGGGGTTATGATATGATTGTTATTACACACATACATCAGCTGACTCTACACACTTTTACCACAATCATGTATTGAGCACTCTTAGGTTTCTGAGTAAAAAAAAAAGAAGGCAAACGTAGAAAAACAAACTCTGTTAGTGTAACAGAGGGACTGTGAGCTAAGGAAGTCTTTGGGTGAAATAGTTGATCCCACTGACATTGGATAGACACAGAGAGGGTTGTAATACATAACATACTCTCATTCAAACAATTAAAGCAAAAAAACTCGAACCGATAATGATTGTATTTCTATGATAATATAACATCTTCATTTAGGTGTATTTTAATTTTATTTATTTTTTATGCTTTGTGGAAGTGGTATCACAAAAAATGATGTCTCTCTGAAATATTTCATTTTTGTCTGACCTCCAAGTTTACTAAATAAAATTTAAACTAATCTAAGAAACTTTTTGCTTGTTATTTATGAAATTAAATGCTCCACATTGTATATGAGTGTTTGTATATATAGTTTCGAAAACTTATTGACATCATAATTTTCAAAATTCTGACATATCAGGAACATTTAAGATGATACAGCTCTAGTGTAAACAAAATTTTACATTAAAATTACAATTTGAGATTCATTTAAGGATTATAATAATTGCCAATCCCAACTAGCTTCAGCATCAAAATTAAAAATCTTGAGTGCTATCAAAATTTGTATTTCTGACAAATCTGGGAGTCATCAAAATCAATAACATAAAAAAAACATTCTAATTATGACAATTTTTAATATTTTATATACAAAAAGAAAGTGTTTGGTAAGATGTGCAGCTACACAAATCTTGATGCTATTGCAAGAATCTTTGTAAACTCCTCGCCTTTGCCTCTCAGCTGTGACGGAATCGGGACACGAATGCGAGTGCCTGTAGGGCTATTGTTTTCCTCAACAAGAACTATGTTGTTTGTATCAAACCTAGGCATCAAAGGTTGTTGCTTTTGCTTCAGTCCAACAATGTATGCCTTCTTTTTCTGTCCTTTTATGGCTACCATTATTTTGTCCCCTATCTTTCCAACTTCCCTTTTGTTGTAGACGTGGATTACACGTGCTGGTCGACCTGCAGCAGCTGCAGCTCTACCGATCGCACTATTGTCAACAACACGCATTCTTGCTAGTTTGCGAATTTCACAAAGGCTTTGAGTTGTGCTGCAAAAGAGATTGATATAAACAAATTCATTTCGAAATCATGACCATCAATCATTAATTAAAATTTCATTTAACTTTTGTTTGTAAACATGTACACAAGAATATCATCATCATCATCATCATCATCGTTTTACATCTGTTTTTCCATGCTGGCATGGGTTGGACGGAGATTTCTTGAGGCAGCATTTTCCAGTCGGATGCCCTTCCTGTCACCAACCATACTGATTAAGTATGGGAATCACATCACCGAACCGCCAGGCATTTTGTTATTTGGAGATATAAACAAATGTCACCAGTCGATTTCAGCGATAAACGGCATCCAACAATGACACACATATACATATATATATATGGGCCTCACAGAAGAGATGACACAGGACCGTGATGATTGGCGACATGCAGTGCTGGAGAAGACCCGCCCACCTATGCCATAATGGTGATAGTGAGCTGTAACACTGGGTCTCTCTACCAGTATACTTCTGTTAAGTTCCTCTCTATCTACTATCCTCAGATTTATTGTTTGCTTCCACCTACTATCATTATCCCTCTTCCCACTGGCAATCACATCTCTTACCACTGTCTCTTCTCCATCAAAACATAGAGTGCTGGATTTATCCATACTCACCTATCACCCTCTACCTCAACCTCTCCCCCATCCTGTCCATACTCAATCTACCACCATCTACTTGTCCACCCTGTCTCTTAGTGGACTAAGATTTCTCCATACTCACCAATCACCCTCTACTTCTACGTCTCCCCCATCTTGTCCATACTCAGGGTGGGCAAGTAGATGGTGGTAGACTGTCTCTTAGTGGACACTTAGCACTCTCACCTAACACCCACATGATGCTATCCATTATGCGATCTCCTACCCTTTCACCTACCATCATCCACCTCTGATGCTATCTCTCTTACCCTGTGATACACCTGTGCGGCTGCTACTCGTACAGCTTGCTACCCTACCAGCGCCCGATATGTGGCCACCACTATCTTCGCACATTTCCTATTCCACCACTGCCACCACTGTTCGTGCCATGATAAAATGCACCCAGTACACTTTGTAAAGTGGTTGACAATTGAACGGAGAAAACGTAGGGTAGAGAGGGCTCTTTAGTCGTTCCATAGGCATGACAACATTTCTAGTGTTGGTGCCACGATAAAATGCACTCAGTACACTCTGTAAAGTGGTTGGTGATAAGGACATCCAGCCGTAGAAACTAAGCTAAATGAAACATACAACCGAGATGTGGGCCGCTGAGCTGTCTAGGAGAGTGGTGATTCCAATCAGGAATCAATGCGGGCTGAAATCGCCCAACCAACCCATGCCAGCATAGAAAACAGACGTAAAACGAGGATGATGATATATATATATATTTATATATACGACAGGCTGCTCTATACAGTTTCCGTCTACCAATTTCACTCACAAAATTGGCCCAAGACTATACTTGAAAACACTTGCTCAAGGTGCCATGTAGTGGGACTGAACCCAGAACCACATGGTTACGAAGCGAAGTTCTTAACCACACAGCAATACCTGTGCCTATATGTGACTTATTTATTCAGCAGTACAATTTTTATTTTCTGAAACTAGATATGCGTGTGGTAACCATAGAATCTTAAATATGAACAAAAAGATTCCAGCTGAATGCCCTACAATGCTAAATATTTTATTTAAAATGTCTAAATGCCTGAGATTAGTTATTCTTCATCAGATTATAATTTATCAGACTATTAACTTTACCTTCAGAGATTAAACATTTTTTAATATTTACATCTGCACTACATATATAATCGTATTTTATTTTAAATTTATCACTTTTTACAATTAATTCAATTCTCCTGTTGTTCTCTACTTGTTTTTGTTGTTATTACTTCATAAAATTTGACATTTCTTTGTCTTTGAAAAAATATATTAAAAAATTACTAAAATTGCACATGTATATATCCCAATTTTTAGAATAGGTACACCGTATCCCTAAATTTACAAATGTGTATATATCCCGGTTTTTAAAATAAGTACACTGTGTTGCTGCATGTCAAGAAAGACAACTTAAAGTGTTGGCATCAGGAAGGGCATCCAGCCGTAACCAATGCCAGCATATAAAGGCAGACATAAAAATGATGATGCACAGTATTGAAATGAAAAGTAAATGTAAGATACATGTTTATTGCAGTAAATAGTTGAATATTGAACTTTGTGAGGTATGCAGCTAAATGAATGAAATATAGACATCTTGACATGGAAGTGATCAGTCAAGTCTTATCTCTATCCTAGAGTCAATGTTACCTGACAAAAGGAACTGTGAGAAAGGTGTCACAGGAGTTCATTTAAAACATGTGTTAACATTTGTTATATTATATTAAGAGGAGTAGGCACAGATTTCTAAGAAAATTGAAGAGGTTTACAGAAAATGTGTAAAGAATTAATTGGTTTCAGAATATAGGATAATAAATAAATTCAGTCTAAGAGAAAACATGCATGATCAGTTCACAAAAATTAAAAGTTCAGTCAAGAATCTTGGAGTATTAAAACAGAAAGATCGAGCACCAATTATGGCTAATCAGTATCGGGTCTTGGACACCAGAATTCATAAAGGTGGGGAGGGCCTAAGTGGATAAGGTACTGAATCATAAGTAATCACTACTGGCATTTCATTGCACAACACGTTATTCTGATTCCATCAATTCACTTAGCTGTTAGGAATATGTGCTAGATCATTTAGGAACATTCCACGTAAATAGAGTGGCATCCTATCCATGGGAAGATGTAGCTCTCTTCTATTTGATGTCATGAAACTAGAGTTATGTGCCAAGTCTCAAGAGCCCTTTGGAGTGTAAGAGACTTTGTTTTTCATAAAAGGATAACAGGAATCCACCATATATAAAATGTGAGAGCAAAAAGAAATGGCAAACATCAACAGACTACTGCAAACTAGTACATTCAGATACATTTTTGTTTTTAAACTGGGGGGGGGGGGGCATGAACAAAGATGGCATTCCCTATAGTTTTAATGAGTTGTTGCTACAGTGAAAGAATGCATGGGAAGACGTGGTGGGGTAAGATCTCCAGATGCTCGGTCTCACAGAGCGAGATGATGATACTGAATCAAGATGAGTGGAGATGTGTTATATGGCAGATCTATCCTATCAATGACACTATGGGAAAACGGATGTTAAAATGACTATTAATCTCATACTTTTTTGTTGTTGTTTAACCCCAAGCCAGCCCTGATAAAGTAGACCTATGATCAAAGGCATCCCAGCTTTGAACATTCCATCTTTTTTCAGACATGGTGTATTTGACTACATTATACAATATGTCCTTTTTTTTTTTTTTAAACAGTAGTGTGATTTGGCTGCTGTTTCTAGCAGGTCGGGCAACTATGTACAGCCTCCCTTGTTAGCTCGGCCTCATACTTTGTGTTACCATCAAGTGTAAATAGAAACACAACAGACAAGTGTCATAGGATAGAACTAGGCATAAAGGGCCTATATATTAGGGAGAGGAAACAGGATGATGTGATGTCCATGCCTTTTTGAAGAGCATTAGTATTACAAATGTAATGAAATAACTTCAGCTGGTTATTAAAACTGCATGGCATCTTGATGTCGGCTTTCCAGGAGCTGATATTTTGCCATTCATCTTAATAACATGGATTCCTAAATTTGACACAATGCCTCAAATTTATGAGGAAGGATAGTTAATTCAATCAACACCAGTAGTTGATTGCTATATATTTGATCAATCCTAGAGGGATGAAAGACAAAGTCAGCCCTAGCAGGATTTGAACTCAGAAAGCAAATGGATGTAACTAAAAATTGCAAAGCAGGCATGGCCGTGTTGTTAAGGAGTTTGCTTCACAATCATGTGGTTTCAGGTTTGATCCCACTGCACAGCACTTTGGGCAAGTATCTTCTACCATAGCCTCGGACTGAACAATATGTTGTGAGTGGAATTTGGTAGATGGAAACGATGTAGAAGATTGTCATATGTATATATGTGTGCATACCTTTCATCAATGTTTATTGACGAAGGATGTAAACATCAGCAAGAAAAGGAAAAACCGGTGCTTTATGAACGAAGTCCCTTGTGATATTTGTTCTACACCGAGTTACAGACACTCTCTTGTCGCTGTCAGGAATGCAGTGAACCAATGATTGGTCCATTGGAAACCTATAACCAACAACGTCATTGTTCACCAATTGCAATATAAAATAAATAATATTTAATCTGGCGTTACCATTTCTGCCATTCAATCATTGTAACACGGGCACAAGACCACAAATTTTAGGAGAGAGCAGTAGTCGATTTAATCAACCCCAGCAAATGACTGGTATGTATTTTATTGATCTGAAGGATGAAATGCAAAGTCAACTTCAGTGGGATATGAACTAATCATGTAAGGCGACATAACTAAATGCCACAAGGAATTTGGTCCAATGCTCTTCCTATTATGCCATTGACAGCCCTATTCCCACCCAAATAATATTAACAATGATAATGACTGCACTTTAGCATAACACCTAGTCTTTTTCAGAGCGGAATAGAGTGAATTGAATTGACCCCAGTACATGACTAGCAGTTAGTTTATTGACCCTGGACAAATGAAAGACAAATTTGCCCCAGTAGGATTTGAACCGAGAACATAGATGGAACTAAATACTGAAAGGCATTAGTTGAGCACTGTATTATTTGTCACTTCACTGCCCAATAATAACAAATTTGAGATATTCACCTAAATGTCCGAGAAAAGCCAGTAGAAGTGATATTTGAAATACTTGGAACACTACACCGCAAAATACTTCCTAGCATTTTGATTGTAAGGGTCACAACTGAAAAAAAAAGAAAAAAAAGAAGAAAAAGAACATGTATAATTCATTTTTAATTAGACAGTAGAGATGGGAAGGTCAAATTCCCTTACAGTTATTGTACTCTGCCAGTCAACCTATCTGAAATAATTCAAATTTTCTACTCCATACATGTTTCTGATTTTTTGAGCATCATCAGTGGAAGTAGCTTCCCCCTTAACTTGCCAAAGTGGTAGTGAACGAATCCTTAAGTAAACATACAGAAGTTGTCTCCCATACTTAACAGAAAAATGTAAAAATATTAATCAACTAATATCATATTTTGTTCACCACATATTTTATTCTTATTTTATCATTTTAATGCTCCAGGTGTTAAATATGTTGGAACTCACCTGAAAGATAGAGTCTTGTGAAAATAAAACTACTACTTCACCATCAAAATGAAAGAAAACCTATCTAACTTTAAAAAATAATTAAAATAATAATTCATATGCAAAAATCATCCTATCCATTCTAGTAATTATTATATAGAACATGTGGGTATTTTATTTTCACTATGAATATTATTATTAGCACTTTCACGTCAATAATGACTGTCTTTGTATGTTTGTGCCACATTCCTGGCATTAGCATTTTCTTCATGGTTTAGTCAAGAAGAAGGAGCAGTACCTATGACCTTCATGGGACCTCCGAGACTAGTGACGTTGATATGGTTGATGTTCAGTTTTACTATCTGAAAGTCGATATCTGCAGGAAAAATGTGGGCAAGAAGGGGAAATTCTTGGGGAGGAAGGATTGTGTGTAGTGGTTAGTGTGGTGCCTGGGGATGGCAGACACAGTATGGGTGACAAGAGACAGTTGTTTCAGGTGGGCTTGGGTATAGCAGGCACACAACTCGCTAGCCGAAAATTGGAACACACCAGTATTGATAGACTGTGGATAAGAAAAGGTCCCATCAGCACATGCTGCGATAACGTGATCCGATAGGATGCTTCCATTCCAAGAGATGAGAGATGGGTGAAGCCCATAGGCGGGCAGTTTAGTTTGGAGATTCTCATGCCAGACATGTTCAAATGCTTTGCTGATGTCAAGTGTAACAACATTCCTTTTGCTGAATTTCTCAAGAACAAGGGACAACTGGTGAGCAACATAGGGGAGCAGGGCCACAGTAGATCTGGTTCTACAGAAGCTATACATGTAGTCACTGAGGAAGGATAAAAACTCAGGGTGTTGAAAAAGGTGATTGTTAATGACTGTTTCCATCATTTTTGAGATGTGGGGAGTGAGAGTGATATGTCAGTAGTTGGCACCTATGATCAGAGGTATTCCTGTCACAACTATCCCGTCTTTTAGGGTTATCTAGGACTACATTATCCAATGTATTCTTTAAGATGGTACGGTGTAATTTGAGGGAGATTTGGCTGCTATTTCAAGCAGGACGAGTGGCCACCTAGAGTCTACCTCTTTGGCTCGAGGCCTCGCTATCTCAGTTGGGAGAAAGTCAGACTGAAGATCTTGGTGTTTGTAGAAGATTGGACACGAAATTACAAGGGTTACCTACCTGTGTTGGAACAGAATGCAGCCGTATGTCGCAGTTGGGGTTAATTAATGGATATTGGAATCCACATAAGCGCCAGGGCATAATTATAATTATGTTGATTTCTCTGACACAAGGACACAAATTTGTGAGGGATATATATATAATACGATGTTAAAAGTGTGAAAGGCTAAGTCAAACACAGCGGATTTTAATTTAGATAGTTAGTCTGGCGTTCTAATGTTTCTACCACTCCATAGCTAAATTATACCGAGATTCAGATGGATTCGAAAGATTCACTCGTTATCCAAGCGAATTATATAAGGCGATGGCGAGGGAGCCTCAACGTGGCCGCTCAGCCTTCTGGAAATAGCAACCTCTTCTTCAAATTATACTATACTCTTTTAAAATAAGGAAGAACATATTGGATAATGTAGTCCAAGATACACAAAAACACGGGATAGTACAGGCTGGAAGGCCTTTGAGCATAGGTCTGCTCGATCGGGAATGATATGGGGCATAAACTATACGATAATGACATAATTTACAGTACTCCATGAAGATTAGTGATAAACTACACCGAAGGAACTATACTTTCAGTACCATAGTTTTGAAAACTTTAAGGACAACAATCAAAGAAATATGCAATATATACCTCGTGTTAGCTCAAGTTCATTCTCGGTCGTGAATATCAATAACACCGGAAGTGTGTTGCTTTGTCTCCCTTTATAAAGCTTTCGATTTTATAAATATATTTTAGAGACGCATGGAACTGTAATACTGCCGTTGCTTATTTACAGTTATGTGTTCTGGGCAACGGACATAACGTAGAGCCAGTGATACGATACGAACCGGCGACTTTTTCGGTTGATTATACGGTAGCCAAAGCTCTCAAGGTTACATTTCTTCTAAATGCTAAGCAAGATAGGCTAAAGTTAATAAATCCAGTATCGGACAGAATACCTTACGGTATTCTTTCTGTCTCACTGCGCTCTGAGTTCAAATCCCGCCGAGGTCAACTTTGCCT
>JAOPJM010000374.1:7940430-7950565 GCA_027124095.1 Muusoctopus leioderma | reverse complement strand
TAGCATGGGTTGGACGGAGATTTCTTGAGGCAGCATTTTACAGTTGGATGCCCTTCCTGTCACCAACCATACTGATTATATATATACAATGGGCTTTGACTCACTTTCCACCTACCAAATTCCACTCACAAGGCATTGGTCAAACCAAGGCTACAGTAGAAGACACTTGCCCAAGGTGTTGCACAGTGGGACCAAACCTGGAAACATGTGGTTGCGAAGTGAACCTCTTATAACCACATTGCTACGTCTGAATAACATTCTTTAAAAAAAATATCTCTGAATATCAATAGAAAAAGAAAAGTATACACACATTCATGAAGAAATTGGCTATGTTTATTTAATATCAAATATCAGTGAGCAATTAGATTAGTCTAATTATCTTAAAGGGGTTAAACATAAAGTTCAGGTTTCACTGATTTCGAAATAGCAGCAAAACTACATTAACCATGAAACAAGGTGATTGGGGGGGGGGTTAAGAATAACAACAGCAATAATTCCTAACTTATCTTCAGAAACTTTGGTATTTGTTAAATAGATTAGTCCTCATTAGTCATTAGTTCAAATGAGTTAATATTTAATTCGATAAAGGAAAATTTGCACTAAACATTTTGATCTAATAGACAAATAAATATACAAACAACAAGGATGCAGTTTCCAGGTGCATCTAGTTTGAAGATTGTTAACAACTAGACAAGTAATGTCACAAAAACGTCACTTCAGAGATATCACATTGAAGTTTGTAACTTAAAGGTGATGAAGTAAAACCAGTTCTTGGTGGTAAAAATGCCTCAGAAAAAAACAAAAACAAAAAACAAAATACATTTCTATCCATCATAGATGGCATCAGTTTGGTAAACAGATTTACTTTTGTCAACAATCGTGCAAATTAGTTCTAGAATGTCCTCGAAAATGCAATAAGTTTTAAGCTAATCTCATTATGTGAAATTTACTGAACTGATTTTTGACAAGACATACCATCACTCTAGTGATTTACCATGTAAGATAACGACAAACAAAAAAGAGCCTCTACATGGTCATTTGACCTGCAAGAAATAGCAGTCAAATTTCCCTCAAACCACACCCTACCATCTTAAAAACTGGAAGGGCACATTGGACAATGTAGTCTTTGATATACAAAACAAAAGCAGGATAGTCATGGCTGGAATGCCTTTGACAATAAGTCTGCTTTATAAGGGCTGACCTAGGGTGAAACAACAACAATCTAAGGTATATGACAAACTGAGAATAAGTTTAGATAAAAGGGAATTACAAACAATGGTTTCTTTGAAAATTATGTTATGATACAAAAACGGTTATTGTAATAAAAATGAAATAATGTAAAATAAAATATCTTGATTCATTTTTACGAGTTTTATATTAATATGGACAGCACTGAAGAAAGACCCATCCGAATCTAGCCGATTACTTAACATTATATAATGTTACACGATCAGGCTACGAGCGAGGGTCTGGAAACAATTGTTTGGTATCTGAATAAATGATTTAACACTTTATTGATTTGCATTCTATATATATATATATATATATATATATATATGAATGAAAATTAGGGACAGATATAAAGAAATGAGAACATATAAGCATATTCTTTCCTTCGTCAGCCACTGGCTGAAGAGTTCGCGATTTCGGTACTAAATGGTGGAATCGCTAGCTTCAGTGTACCAGTGAAAAATTAAAACAATTTTTCACTAGGGAATATGTAAGGGACGAGACGGTAATGGAGAACAAAATAGTAGACTGGTACGAGACAAGACAGAACAATGGTTAAAAAAGTAACAATAATGGAGTGAAGCTGTGATTAAGTTCTGGCATAGCCCTTGAAACAAAAACCCAGAGATAGGAGTGAGAGAAAAAAAAAACGATTTGGTGCGAGCAAATGTTGGTGACCAAAAGACAGTATACAACAGAATTTAATTATGGGAAGGGAGTGGGGGAACACAGAGACAATCGGTCAGTATCAAGAAGAGGGAAAGAGGAGTGGGAGAGGTGAGAGGACAAGGCAGAGGAGTTGGAGAACCATAGAGGCGATAGAAGAGAGAGAGAGGCAACAGGAATGAGAGAGAAAAGTGAGAGAGGCAACAGGAATGAGAGAGAAAAGTGAGAGAGAAAAGTGAGAGAGAAAAGGGGTAGAGAAAAAAGGGACAGAGAGAAAGAGTCGCAAATGGAAAATACGTAAACGGTGAATATTGACAATAATTTTTGCGTGAAGCAATAGAACTTACTCGACTAAAAATAACTTGGCTTACCATAATAAAAATAATGATTTCATTCTTTGGCACAAGGAAACTAAGATTTCAAACCTAAGTAACCTGGTACTTATTTCATTAACTCCAGTGAGTTGAAAGGTAAAGGCAGTCATGGTGGAATTTGAACTCAAAACATAGAGGATCAGAATTCAATACAGTTAGGCATTTAATCTGGCACTCTATTGTTTCTGCCATTCCACTTGCCATAATGGCACTAATTTCTAACTTTGGCACAAACCCAAACATTTTGAGGAAGGTGTATAGTCAATTAAATTAACCACAGTACTTGACTGGTACTTTATTTTATTGACCTTTGAAGGAACAAAAGCTAAGTCAACCCCTGGCAGGATTTTAACTCACATACAGGGAGGTAACTAAACATTAAAAAACATTTCATCTGGTGCTCTACCAATTCTGACAATCCACAAAACATTTCATCTGGTGTTCTACCAATACACAAAATATTTCATCTGGTGCTCTACCAATTCTACCAATCTACAGAACATTTCATCTGGTGTTCTACCAATTCAGTCAATCTACAAATCATTTCATCTGGTGTTCTACTAATCATATCAATCCACAAATCATTTCATCTGGTGTTCTACTAATCATATCAATCCACAAAACATTTCATCTGGTGCTCTACCAATCCTGTCAATCCACAAATCATTTCATCTGGTGCTCTACTAATCCTGCAAATCCACAAAATCCAGGACTACATTCTCTAATGTATCTTTCATTATTTAAGATGGTAGGAAGTGATTTGGCTGTTATTATCTTGCAGATCAAGTGACCATGTGGAGGGTCCCTTGTTGGTTCAAATTCATACCATAATGAATGGAGGAGTCCTTGTGGAAGAGTATAACAAAAAAGGACAACAGAAAGACTCAAATCATAGAATTAATTAAAACAATGTAGTAGATATCTACATAGCCAGAAAGGAAACTAAAGAATGACAAATCTTTCTTGAGCCCTTAACTCTTAACATCATCATCATTGTTTTACGTCTGCTTTCCATGCTGGCATGGGTTGGACGGGTGATTTCGGCCCTCGTTGCTTCCTCATTGGAGTCACCACTCTCCTAGACGGGTCAGCAGCCCACGTCTCACTCGTATTTCATTTGGCATGGTTTCTACGGCTGGATGCCCTTCCTATCACCAACCACTTAACAGAGTGTACTGGGTGCGTTTTATCGTGATACCGACACTAGAAAGGTTGTCATGCCCATGGCACAACTAAAGAGCCCTCTCTGCCCTACGTTTTCACTATATATATATATTAGCCCAGTTGGCATACTAGGTTCTATAATTCAGTCTTTGTTTACTATATAAATCAAATTTTTCTTTATTATGTTGAGGAAGACACTAACTTTTCTCATCTAATTTTCAGATTCTATGTGGCAAACCTGTTCCTAGTTGGGTGAATCGTCTTGCATACATGAGTTCTTGTATACCATTCCTAGAGAAAGCAATACCCAAAGAATGGCTGACACCAGTTGCATTACAGAATGTTTTACAAGACCCAAATCATACAGGCATGGAGGAACAATGAAACTTGTTTCTGTTAATAAAAAACTATTCCCCTTCAAAATCAAGCAACCATCATGGCGAGAACTCTTGCTGCTAGCATTTTTTTATTTTTTTTCCTGAGGAATGTTTCTTTTTTTTTTTTTTTTTTTTTTGTATGCATGCAGAAGTTGAACAAAGTAATATGTATGGTAATATCTCAAACTAATCTGAAACTTTCTCATTTAACACATTTTCAACAAAAGTTCTTAACCCTAAAAGGTTAATATATTTTTCCAAAAAGAAGAAAAAAAAAGAAATTTTTTTAATCTTTTCTTCAAAGTATTTTTTCCCCTCTTTCCTTGTTATGGAATACATTGATGTGCAGACTTCCTAGCACATAATCATTTTTTTTTCTATTTCTACAACACCATTTATATGTGTACAGTCCTTCTCAAAAGACATTGCCTGCCATAGGTCCTCAAAGTTATGGACTTCTTCCTTCTTAAGCAGTGCCAAATAATGAATAATAATAATAATAATAATAATAATAATGATAAAATGATAGGGCGAGTGTTACAAAAGGAGCTGATGTTTCTACTGGACAAAATGATTGTACATAAATATTTATATAGACATGTGTGCACTTGCACATGTGAGAGTCAGGGTGGTGGGATGTGACCTGTGTGTAAAGTGTGTGTGTGTGTGTGTGTGTGTGTGTGTGTGTGTATGTATGTATGTATGTATATCTCCAACTGTATATACAGACCCCACAGTATCTATGTAAGTTTTGCTGTTAATCCAAAGCTATTGTATTAGAGAGAAAACAAAAAGACACAACTATATCAAACTTCAGGCTCTGGGTCCTTAGCTGAAATCTCATCACATGACCTGCTTGAACACTATATCAGTGTCTACCCTCTCCCCCTTCACTTCATGTTTTGTTCTTTGCCACTCGACCATACTAAATATCAGAAAACGTCCAAGAGTGGCAAACTGTATTCTATATGTTAACTCATTTTGAGTAAATGATACCTCTTTTTATCACATATCTTTGTTTCCATAACTTGGAGCTTTTCTTGGTATTATTATTGTTGTTGTTATTGTTATTATTGTGGTGGCGGCAGTGGTGGGCACTATTGTGTGTTGATAAGTTCTAAGTGGATTGGGTCTGATTTAGTTTAGGCAGTTCCCACCATGGAACTGCCTAAACTTGTATCACTAATGCCCCTAAGGTGCCATAAACATCTCAACTTTCTATTATCCCCACTTCCTTAGAAATCTGAGGCCTATGAACGAAAGTATATCATCATCATCATCATCATCATCATTATCATTATTATTATTATTTCCGCTTTCCAAGGTCAATAAAATAAGTACCAGTGAAGTACTGTGGTAATATAATCGGCTATACCCATTCCCAAAAATTATGGTCTTGTGCCTATGTTAGAAATTATGATTATGATTATTATTATTATTATTATTATTAGGGTGGTGGATTGGCAGAATCATTAGAGGGTCGGGCAAAATGCCTTGTAGTATTTGTTCTGGCTCTTTACATTCTGAGTTCAAATCCTGCCACGGTCAACTTTGCCTTTCATCTTTTCGGAGTCGATAAATAAAATATCAGTCAAGTACTGGAGTCGATTTAATCGACTTACCCTTCCCCACCAAATTTATTCAAATTATTATTATTATTATTATGTTGGGGTAGTGTTCACCATGTGACTATAAGAAATAATCATCATCAGTGTTTGACTAATTTTAAGAATTATGATAATGTGTGTAATTGTATGTATGTTTGTATTTTTCTTTTTCTTTAATTTTGTCTAAATACTTCTTTTTTTTTTTTTTTTTTTCCATTTTTCTGTTTTTCTCCTCTTTATTGGTGAAATCCAGTTTTTATTACTAATCCATTTATCATCAAAAAATATCATTATTTTAATATGTAACAAAGTTAACCCTTGCCTGTTCAAATCTACTAGCAGCATAGGTGGCTACTCTATTTCTGTTTCATGATAAATCTTATTTCAGTGGAACAAAGTGCAATGGTACCTCTTTAATACCCTGTTAACATCCTGCACTGGTGTCTCCTACAGGTAGTTATTTTCAATTGTACATTTACCGACGACATTTTTCACAGTGGCAACTACCTTTCGTTATAAAACTGTGTCTTCACTGGGATACATCATGGTAGTATGCGGAACTTGAACTTTAAAAACCTAGTGCATGTAAATGTTTTGTTGTTGGCAATCCCTTGCGAGTCAAGGATGATTCTCCATCTGATCCAATTTCTGTGGATCCACATGCTACGATGTAGGCCAGTGTAGGATCCACCATCTTGGGGACACCTGTGTGTGGTTATGTTTAGCATGTAGAAGCTGTTGCACATCAGTTTCCTCTCATGAACTTGACTGTGAGATACCTTGGTCTAATGTCAAGGAGTCCAAGATGATTAGAGGTAGCAAATTGTTGCAGCCATAATCCACCGTCACAGCCATTGAAGGTATGGGACCCATCTTTGCCTGTTCCACCGGACTTTGGACTTCACCGTAACCCTGGCATAGGAGACAAGAGAGGTTGTTAGCTGTTGCCCAAAGTGCCACCTCCAGAAGGAAGAGGTGACCTACTGTCCCTTTCACAGGTTGACTCTGTATAGTGTCCTGCACTGTACCCTAGGTAGGTGTGTCTAAATAGTGTATGGTGTCCTGCACTGTACCCTAGGTAGGTGTGTCTAAATATGTATGGATATGTACATATAAAATACATATAGTAATCATAGATGAGATATATTTAGCCTTTTTCTAATATAATATTGTTCTTATATTCTTTGAGAGAACATGCAGGAGTGACAACTAAAGGGTCGTAATTTTAGTCTAGTTAGGTCTGATTCAGCTTTGGTGCTGTTAGAACCACATATGGCCAGATTGTGTGTGTGTGTGTGTGTATATTATGCATACACACACACAATATATACATGTGTGTGTGTGTGTGTGTGTGTGTGTATATAACTTATAATAGAGAGAACATACATGTCTAACAACTGAAAGATTGTAGGTTCAACCAGGTGATATATTCCAGATATTGACTGATATATATATAAACAGTCTGTATAAGAAGTCATTCATGGTTCTAGCTCAACTGAAACTAGATAAGACCTATATGTTTACTCTAAGGTTTACCCATAAATTATTTTAGAGCAAGACTAAATATACTTATATAGAATGTAAAGGCACATGTAAACACATACTCACACTCATTCTTCAATGCTTTCGTTTCCTGCTGCTCTGTATTTCTGTTATTGAAGACTCATTTTCAAATACTGAAGGTAACTCTAGATTGATCTTTGCAGAAGTGAAAGATCATTTATGATAATGGTCTATTGGAACTGTTTCAATAAACTGCTGTCGGCCCAAACTGGCTTAGTTTTATGTCTTAAGTATTATGCTGATGGTGAAAAAAATAGTGTATTTTATTTTAATTTTTTAATTTTTTATTTGACACTGATTATATGTCTCTGTAAATCCAATTATTTATTTGCTAAGATGTCTTTATCCCCTTCTCTCTCTCTCTATCTTTTTCTCTAAATATCCTTTGCAAAATAATACATCGAATCCTTTTATGATTCCAATTCTCTGTTGCTTTGATTTTTTTCCCCCTCACTCTTTTCAGCCCTATCAGAAAGATATATTCTGTTTCAGCTAGTTATATTTTTTCAACAAACTTTAAGCTGTTATTTTTATTACACCAGTTAGAGGCTCAAGACTGTAGAACATTATAACAAATGTATTACAATATTTAGTTTTAAACTGCTTATTTCTGATTTTAAATCCTGCCAGGATCAACTAAGCCTTTCATCCTGCCAATGAAACCAACTATAGCTCCACAACTACCACCAGCAAATAATAAATTGACTTTGCTTAAATAAGAACCAATTTATTATTGTTGTTATTATTATTATTGTTATTGTGGATTGGCAGAATCGTTAGACCATCGGACAAAATACCTTGTGGTATTTGTTCTGCCTCTTTACATTCTGAGTTCAAATCCCGCCACGGTCAACTTTGCTTTCCATCCTTTCAGGGTTGAGAAAGTACCAGTCAAGTACTGGGGTCAATATGATCAACTTCCCCTCCACCAAAATTTCTGGCCTTTGTGCCTATGTTAGAAGCTATTATTATTATTTTTATTAGGGTGGTGGATGATAGAAACGGTAAAGTACTGGATAAATACCTTGTGGCATTTCCTTATGTCCCTTTATGTTCTGAGTTCAAATCCTGCCAAGGTCAACTTTGCCTGTCATCCTTCTGATATCAATAAAATAAGTACCTACCAACTACTAAGATTGATTTAATCGACTGTTCCTTTCCCCAAAATGTGTGGCCTTATGCCTATGTTAGAAATCCTTATTATTATTATTATTAGATAATCATTGGCAGGCACCTTTATATGGTAGTAAAATCTCAGCAAACCAAATCCCCAAATCAGTTTTGATATCCAATTGGAACTGCTTCACTTTGTTGATGTCTTTGGGGAAGATATAAATATCAAAACTTTCCATTTCTCCCCTTCTGTAAACCTGAACCATCAAACCTATGTAAAACATTTACTACTACTACTAATACAACTGCAACTATTATTCTGACAGACACCAAGATGCAAAGTAAGTTCTTGGTAAATGTAATCAGCGACTAGGTTTCAATTCTTAGGTAAAGTAGCATTACTTATTGTGCTAATGTTGTTGCAGGAGTTCATATGCCTCTCAATATCTCATTTCCACTATAATTCTAAGTCACCTATGTAAAAAAAAAAAAAAAAATGTTGTTGCTGTTTGAGTGGGTCTGTGTTGTAGCAGTAAGTTCAAACTAAGCCTGCAATCCATTTTTAATTCCTATTTGGAACCAGTACACTTATGTTGCTAATATCCTTCAAAAACAAAGAGCATCACAACTTCCTGTTCCACTTATTCTGAGGCTTTGTACCTATTCAAAAAACAAATCATTATTATTGTGGCAGGTGTCTACCACTTTGTTTCAGTTCCTAGTTGGGTTGTTAATGCCTTTTTTGAAAAAGGCATAGTTATCACAAACTCCTATTTTCCTATCTCTATCAATCTGAGGTATTCTATGTAAAAATGATATCAGCTTTAAGATGTTCAAACTGCTGAAAATGTCAAATATAACCAGTGAAGTTTTTTTTCCACTCTAAATTTTTAAAAAATATCAATCTATTATTCATTTATACAATATATAGGTAACATAAGTTATTTAATTGTGACCATTCATCATTTGCAAAAAATGAATAGCAATTGAACATGTCGTTCGGTTGTTAGTAAAATATGAAATGCATCTACATTTAGCCTTTGATTATAAATGAGACTGGAAAATGTTTGTGTGATTATAAAGTTTTTTTTTTAGAAAAACAACCTTTCGATTTCAATATCTTTGTTGTGTTTGTTTATAAACTCCGGAGGAATTCAACAACTTCTTTAAAACTCCTAAAAAATGTTTTTAAAGTCTTGTAAAACTTTTAAATGTGTTTTACTTTTATTTTCTATCTGATCTGATATGTTTTTTCATATATTGGTCCATTTTTTTTTTTTTTTTTTTTTTTTTTTTTGGTCATACCAACAACCTCCATTGATTTTTTTTATATTGGACAAACTACATACATAATTTTACATCAAATATGTTTGGTTGAATATGCTACATTAACTGTGTCAGACATGTTAGTTCAAATATGTTTGTTTATTATCAGGGAATATAGAAGAGATTTAAACCAGAAGCATTAGGCTTGATTTTTGACATTTTTCACTGCAAATTTCCCGAAGCAAATCTTTACTTTTTATCTCTGAACTTGATAAAGTGTTTAACAGTAATATACTTTGTGGGGCCAATATATCTATAGATCCAATTCTCATAGAAATCATTTTTTTCTTGTCAAAAATAAAATAACCTGTAGTTTGCTTGCTTTGTTTCGTTCGTAAAAATTGACACGACTTAAGTTTGATGTGAAAATTTTTTAAAAAGTATAAGCTGTGTAAATGTCCAATGTAATTGGCTATAATTAAAGAAAGCAAGCTGGGTTCTTTCACATGAAAAGTTGTTAGTTTCTTCATGAGTTTTTCAAAGGTTTTAATAATCTTTTTAAAAAAGAAACAAGAATTTTCGCATTTGTAGGAAATAAAGAGAAATAGTTTGTTTTGATGGGTTTTCTTATGTTCGAGATGGAGGGTCATTGCCTATAGCATGTGAAGGTCCTCTTAGATTAACTCTTAACATCCTATAAAAAAATGTTTAACTCCTGTAATGATTTAGCAGAAAATGTCTAAAAACGGGGTTTTCGCAGCTCATTTATTATGAA
>JAOPJM010000374.1:7921184-7933540 GCA_027124095.1 Muusoctopus leioderma | reverse complement strand
TCATACAGTCTGCCTTTCACTCTAAGGGAGAAGCCCTTAGTTGCCAGCAGAGGTAATAGCTCCCTGAACTTCTTCCAATATACACATATATATATATATATACACACATACATATATACATATATACATACATATATATAGTGTGTGGATGTGTAGCAGCTGCACCGTCCCAAATGTGGGATCAGTAATCCATTGTGCATCTCACCTGAGCTTTGTAGAAGGTTAGTAGTTATTGGGGGCTAAAGTATGTTACTTGATCTCTTGCAATCGCTCCAAATGCTAGGTTTCACTATCACTGAGAAACTCTCCTAGTGAACGCACATCCTTAACATAATAAGACTGCATCTCAAAGACTGGTGCTTCTCTCCAGAGCCAGAACATTCTTCAGATCCTAACAACTACTAACCCTCTACAAAGCTCAGGTTAAGCTCATACTGGAGTACTGCTCCTACATCTGGGATGGTACTGCTGTACACACTCATACATCCTACACTGCATCCAGAGAAAGACAACTCAACTGATTGACATAAAGTCACTCACAGACATGCTCTAGCCTCGGGGCCCACAAACGTGCTTTTTCCTCCCTCTACCTTTTCTACCACTACTACAATGGCCTCTTCTCCTCAGAGCTGGCTGATCTTGTGCCACTTCCATTCAGGCACTCTCGACTCACTAATCTCTCCTCCTCTCATCACCCATATTGTGTTCAGCCTCCAGGCCTTGCACTAACCACTAAGTCCAGTCCTTTCTTCCCAGAACGCTGGCCCTCTGGTATTCTCTCTCTCTCTGCACATGTCTTTCCTGTAGCCATCGATTTGCAAGATTTTAAGTAGAATGTTAATGGCATCAATCTCACCAGTCTTGGAGGGCCAGTAAAGGCCATGGGCACTGCCCCTTCATCCAGACCTAGCTAATATATATATATATTATCATCATCATCATCATCGTTTTTACGTCTGTGTTTTCATACTGACATGGGTGGGACGGAGATTTTTTTTGAGGCAGTATTTTACAGTCAAATGCCATTCCTGTCACCAACCATACTTATTTTAAGTATGAGAATTATACCACCGAACTACCAAATGGGCGGACATTTTGTTTTATGGAGACGTAAACAAATGTTACCAGCCAATTCAGTGATAAACTGTGCCAAGCGATGGCAAACACATGCACACACACATATATATATATATATGACAGGCTTCTATCTCTGTTTCCATCTACCAATTTCACTCACAAGGCATTGGTCAGCCCGAGGCTATAGTAGAAGACACTGGCCCAAGGTACCATGCAGTGGGATAGATCCCCAAACCATGTGGTTACGAAGTGAACTTCTTAACCACAAAGCCATGCCTGCACCTGTGTATTCTAGTTTAAAACACATTCTCTTAACTATCTATCCTGCATCATTATTTATAAAACACAAGAAATTATATAAATATGGACATTTTTAAAGACAACATAAATTTGAATGGATTTTGTAGCCATAGATATATTTACTCTTCACTTTGACAACTGACTTTGAAAGTATTAGGAGAATATTGGATTCCATCTCCACATCAGTTTTAATTTTAGCTTGGTTTCCCACCATGCATATAGGCTGTGGGGATGGGTTAAATTACTGCTGTTAGTATAAAAAAACGTAAAGTGTGTCCAATATATAATTTCTTTTTTAAGACAGTAGGGTGCAATTTGAGGGAGATTTGGCTGCTATTTCTAGCAGATGGAGCGACCACATAGAGCACCTCTCATCCTCGTTGACTTGTAGAATGGTAGGGATTGATTGTGGTGGCTCCTCCTAAATTTGATTGCAGGGTATATTTGATTGTAGGGTATATTTGTAAAGTACTTCTTGGTATTCAAGAGTAAGTTAAATATCTTGGATATACTATAATGTTGAGAATATGGTGCTTTATGGAAGTTGTAAAATGTATAGATGAGAGGTCTAAAGAAAAGTAGTATTGTATGATTTTTCCTTGAAATAAATAGATTTGCATCTTTGTGGTGTTGAACATTACCAGATTATTGGATCCCAAATGGTGTGAATATGGCGATATCATCATCGTATTAACACCTATTTAAAATCCGTTTTTCCATGCTGGCTTTTACCATACAGGATATCTCTACTTACCTTAATCTTTTGTCAGCTTGTCTGTGAAACCCTACACTTCCTATTCTCAATGCAGTGAGACTGTCCCATTTCTGGCTCTGAAGGTATGTGGGATGCCTTATTTCCCATTCTATTTCATAGTTTAAATAAGACTTCCATCAATAACAGCAATGTGTATATGGCACACACATATATATATATATATATACACAGCATGTATCTAGCATAATGATGACTTATCATTATTTTTTATTTTTTTAAATTCTATTAGTAATTCTCAAGGAAGAAGTGTCTTAAAACGGTACATATCAGAATAATGGCTAAATCATGCATATATTTCCTTCTAAGGCATTAGATGCGAGCTCTTTGTTAGAGTAAAGGAGTCCATAGTTCTAGTAGAGTTTAAATTCCGAAACAATACTTCATACCTCAGATATTGAATTATCCCAGTTCACTAATGCTATTTATATATTTGACTGTGAAAGATTTACTTATGTTATTGACCATCAAAGATTTATGTTGACTTTGGCATAATTTCTATTCAAAATTGTGAACCACTAAGCCATTATTCTGCCTTTTATAATCAATTTTTATTCTCCAAGAGGAAAGAGCATATTCTACAGTAATATAGAACCATTCAGTATTGGCATTAGTGAGGAGAGAGTGAAGTGGGACTGGGTGATGCATGGGTTTGAAGTGAATTTACTCAGCATTTGTTAGGAAGATATAGACAGATTTCAGTCATGTCGTTAAACTCATATCTACATTGGTGACATATGCTTACTGTGTGTTCAACAATCCTTTGTTAGACATCTTACTCAGATATCCATTTGAATGAACACACTTAACTCTGAGTAAGAGACAAAATGTAGTTTCTTATTAATTCAACATGATAATGGAGTATCTAAGTAATATTCAGGATGTGGATGTTTTTATTAATTTATGTGTGTGTGTGCGTTTCAGGCCCTTGCTTAAAACATTAAGTTTAATTGCCCTGAGAAGTAAAGAATCTATTGAACTCTTCTATGAACTATCATTTAGACTAATTTTTGCTGATACAGACCACCAACATCTCCTACAGATTCTAGATTTCACCCTATATAGTTCAAAGTTCACATTTCAGTGGTATCAACTTTGCCTTTCATCTTTCTGGGGTTGATGAAATAAGTACCAGTAATATGCTGCAATATATTCAATCGACTATACCTTCCTCTTCAAAAATTTATTTTGTATCTAATCAAAAGAAACCATTATTAGAAACAGGAAGGTGGACAAATCTGCAGTATGGTTTCAAATTCAAATTGAACTGCTTCTCTTCACTTATGTTCCTAATGCTCTTAAGAAAGGCAACTTGCAATTCCACTTAAAAGGTCTTAACCATCAAGCCAATCTAGGAAACCATTATTAGGAATAAGTATTCATCTAACTGTGTAAACTACTACTTTAAGAACACCTGTACAAATATCTAAATTTGTCCAGAATCCACAACTGAGATGTGTATCAATATAAAGACTTCAGATTTTATCAAACAATTCTTGCTAATATAAAAAAATTGTATGTTTAGTTGTTCTCATTCACTCCCAATATATTCTTCATATTCTAGCAGAAGTAAAAGGAAACCTTCGCATGAATCAACAGGATGTTATTGCTGGATTGTGTCACAAATTAATCCTCAAAACCATTATTTTCCAGTGCAACAGTGCTGATAATACTAATAGTTATAATGCTTTCTAACTTTGACACAAGGTCACAAATTTGGGTGAGGTGTATAATCAATTTAATCACCCCCAGAGCTTAACTTGTGCTAATTTTATTGACACTAGAAGGATGGAGAATTCAAACTCAGAAAAGGGGAATAACTCAATATCCTAGATATTTAGTTTGCCACTCACCACCCTATTAATAATAATAGTAATACATAGAAAAATGACTAAAAATTGTTGAAAAAACATTGTATGGAATAATTTGTGGCTGAGGAAAATATCCAACTGATAAGTCTAACATACTGTTGCACACCAGCCATCACAGGCAACCTGTAATCAGAACCAGTGTTCAGATCCAATGGCAAGATGACTGTTGGAGGCTGCACATTTCCAGATGATCTGGTACTTATTCCCAACAGTTACGTGAACTGAGATATCAAACAGATCTCTCTGCTCTGAAACAACAGCAATCTTAATGCTTGGTTTGAACATATGACCTGTTAGCAGGTAATCAAAATATGTTATCCAATCCACCATTGATATTATAACATGAAAAACATTGGCATTGGGTTTTTCCATGACCCATTTTTTTTTTTTTACACAAAACGAAAAGTAAAAATTCATATATTTTTGTGTTTTTATCTAAATCTTTCCTCTCTTAATATTGTTGTCAGAAGATTGACAATTTGCCTATATTTGGATCATTTTTCTCAAATACTTCTTCCTTTTAGAATAAAGAGAAATGTTATTGTTTATACATGCATGCATGTCTGTGTTTTGGATTCTATTATGCCTTTGTTATATTTTCTAACATTGACCAGCCCAGCTATGTTGAGAAAATATGTCATTGGAGTTAGGACATGGAATAAGTGATGCCAACATTTAAGATGATAAGGATTTGTTTGAGAGAAAACATGGCTGCTGTATTAGCATGTGTGGTTCATAAATATCTTCAATTTTAGTTGGTCACATTTCCATGAAGATTGTGCAGTGCCAGCATGCTAGAGAATTGTCTGTAGTGATTTTTTTTGTTTGTTTATTATTGCTGTATTGAAGGTGGTCAACATGGGTGGCTGATTAAACCTTATAGATCTGTTAGAATTTTGGCTTTCATCTTATAACTTTGTAATCAGCATTTTGTTCTGGAAATTAAGACGGAGCATATGGTACTATCATAGTAGAGATTTCTTTGTGGTGAAGACTTGGCTGCTGTTTTTGCAGGTTTAGTGACTTGCACTTAAAGCTCCCTCTTTAACTATTTTTTAAAATATTTATAAGGGAAATAATATTTATTTAAATGACTACAGAATGAATCTGTGGAAGACATATTTAATAATTATCTTATTAAACATTCTAAATGTTGTTGTCCCAATAAATAAATTCAGTTTTATTCCTTAAATTTTAAATCCTTTTGATAGTTTTTAAAATTTCTCCTTACTACCATTTTTTTTTTTTTTTAATTTATAACATAATAGAAAATTTTATTGTAATTATATATGTATGTGTTTTGCCTTCATATTGATCTGGTATTTTTGTTTATTTTGTTTTGTTATTTACATTTCATTATTATTGCCATCAGTTTAACCACTAGTGGATTGTTTTTATATGGCTGAATGTCATCTCCAATGTTAACAAAATCTTGTATTCTCTTCTGGTGTATGTTGCCTCCACCAATTCCATGTATATGTACATTTTGTATGTTACTCTGAACCTCTTCTAAATGACAAACCAAAACAAACAAAATCCCTCAAGCAAGGCTCCATCTCAAAAAAATTCACTTTGAGATTTCTTACTAAGATTTGATTGCTTTCTGCAATCTTGTCCAATTCTTCCATACACAAAGTATGCATGTATGTGTGTGTGTAGATTATATATATATAATATGTGTATGTGTGTGTGTGTGTATATATATATATATATGTGTTTGTGTGTATGTATCAGGAAAAAAGGAAGAAACAGCAAATGTATTATTTATTTAGCCAAGATATTTTTTTTTTTTTTCATTTTTACAATTATATAAAAAAAATTCTTTTGACATTTTCAATCGATAAAAGAAACAAAATAACATGAATATTTTTTTTTATTACTAGGCACAAGCTCCTTTTAGTAGGAGGGAGAGATATAGTCTATGGATTCATTACTAGAATATTATTGGTATTTTATTGCACCAGAGAGATGAAATATAAAGTCAACTGCTGCAGGATTTGAACTCAAAACATGAGGCACAGATATGATATAGAGAAGAAAAAATGAGTTCAGTTCTTTATTATCTGCTAAGTTTCAACCAGTGACATTACAGATAACAGAGAGCATGACTTAATGTTTATGGTGATGATGATGATGATGATAATCTTTATTAAAAAATGTTGAAGCAGTTAAGCTATTTTTAATTGAAGAAATCTTCAAACACTGCCACTCTTTGAAGTATGTCTCTGGATAATATAATTATCTTTTTGGCTTTAAAATATACATCCAGTTATTGAATAAAAGCCAACTTTTCATTCGATTTGTTTTGTCTGTTATTGTTGTGCATCCTTTTCATTTAGAACAGAAATTTTAAAAATTGATGGAAGGATTTTTTTTTTTTTTTTTTTTTTTTTAAAAACCGAGACAGAAAATATAGTTTCTAATTTTCTTTCAATTCTATTTAATATTTCTATCCATCCATCTGCATGTATGTAATACCAAAGAAACAAAAGTATGTATTTATGTAAAATTTAGGTGAACTGTTATCTTTTCTGGTTTTTAATAAAACACATTTGTTGTTGTTTAACCTCAACCCTGATCAAAAGCATTTCAAGACAAACCATCCTGTCTTTTTAGGCATGTGTAGGACTACATTATCTAATGTGTCTTGTCCTTATATAAGACAGTAGGGTATGATTTGAGGGAGATTTGACTGCTATTTCTAGTAATTCCAGCGACCATGTAGAGGCTCTCTCATTGGATCATTTTGAAAAGTTTAGTCTCCATTCATTACCAAGTGCTATGCATATCTACGTCTTCTTCAGCTGGGATTGAACTCATGAACCTTTACTGCACACAGTATTTGAATGATTTTGGTAAAGAAATTCAGTATTTTATCAATCTCTGTAAACAACTGTCTTATTCATCTTTGAATTCTTCTCTTAAATAATCAGTTTCTCACTGTCATCAGTGCTTATACTCCAACTCTTGTGGATGATAAAGAAAACTTAGATGTTTTCTATGAATCGCTGCATGTAGTCCTACAGCCTATTGACCTTTCTACTTGGGGACTTCAATGCTCATGTTTGAAGGAACCACAAATTATGACCAAATATCATTGGAAGACATGGGATAGGTAAATGCAATGTAAATAGACTGTTACTTCTGAAACTTTGTTTAGAGTTTGAATTCATTATAACTAACACTATTTCCTGCCAAAATAGAAAACACAAAATTATATGGATGACACCCTGTTCAAAGCATTGCCATCATACAGAGATAAGATATATCAGATGTGCAGCGCACTAGATCAATATGATCTGCTGATGACTGTTGGACTGATCATAGAATGGTTCTAATGAAATTAAAAATTAAAATAAAATGAACACTCAAACTCCAACATAATGTTGTGAGGAAGAAATTAAATGTTAAATGTCTTCAAGATCCCAATGTCAGCAACAATTATCGTACCACCTTGGTTAAAAAGTCATTGTAATCAACCACTTAGTAGGATCTCGACTGAAGAAGAGTGGAGCATTCTTAAATCAGTGGTACTTGATGCTGCAGAAGAAAATCTTGGTTCACTTTAGACAGCAACCTGATTGGTTTGATGAAAACGACCACAGAATAAAAGCTCTAATTGCAGAAAAGCAAAAAGTTAAACTTGACAAAGAGAACCATCTGAATTCTAAAGTCAAAAACAGAGTTTATCGAGAAATCAAATCAGAAACACAACAAAGACTTAGAAATATGTAGAATCAATAGCTGGTTGACAAAGCCAAGCAAACACAAGACTATGCAGGTAGGAACCAATAAAGAGACTTCTTCAAATTTATTTGAAAGGTCTTAGGGAGCAGTGCCAATTAAATCTGCAGACAGAAACCACACTCTATTTGAAAAAGTTGCTATAGTGGAAAGATGGCAAGAACATTTTGAAAATTTACTCAATCGTTTGTCAAGTGTATTGTAAAAATGGGTGAATAAAATATACAGATACACACATTAAAACTAGTTAATACAATTTAAAATAATTTTAAATAATACCTACTGTCTTAGTTCAAATGTGTAGAAAGTTAAAAGATCAACATTGTCTTGAAATATGGAAGATCACAAAGATGTAATTGTAAAAATACTAATTAGTTATATGTTGATGCCAGAATGGTAAAGGCAACTTTAAATAAGAACCAGTAAAGGAAGGGTAACCAAAGAAAAACTAAATGTAAACTAATTTAAGGCTAAAATGGCTGAACATCAAAATAGAGATGAGAAAAATATGAAACTAAAATAAATAAATAAGAAATAAAGCAGTGATAAAATAGTAAGGGTTGTAGGGGAAATAAGTAAAACTTACATTAACTGCATAAAACTAAATGTACGAGTGCATGGTTATAAGTCAGTTGATTTGGGTTAAAAGATGAGTGCGTATGTGTCATAGTTTGTTGAAAATGTTACAACAAGTATGCAAGTTGAAGATAGGAGAGAGTATTAGAGGTGACCATATGCATATATGGATGCAATGAATACAGAATAGATGACTTCATATTAGGGGTAGGATACAGGTTTGAAATATTTGTATTTTTGTTTTAATTTTATGGTTTCAGATCATCTGTTAAGTAAAATTTCCTTGGCAAATAGAATTTCAAAAACCTCTGCTAAACAGATCTATCATGGTTTTCTGTCACCTATGTATGATTTAGCCTTGGGAAGGATATTCCAGTTCACGTTTTATGGTATGTTTTTATTCCTCAGATCACATATATAAGTTGAAAGTGAAGTTGTTCTACATCTGAAATTGTGTGCCTTTTAGACACAATTCTAGATGTTGATTGTACCGAAATTTAAAAGGATTACCAGTGAGGCCAATGCATGCTTTAGTAGAGTTGGCTGTATTTACTTTATACTAATATACAATATCTTCAGTAAAACAGTTGGAGTTTAAAGGAAACAATGAGGAGTTAGTACAATTACAATCAGGCTAGTTTTGTCAGGTTAGATTGGTTGAAATTAGTTGTTGTGTATAAGATTTTAATTGTATTCTTATTGAATATTTTATAATATTCATGTTGCGGTGGGAAATATTTTTATGTAAGCAGAAGGAAATATATGCTATGAATGTAGCTACTTCTAGATTATGTGATGGATTAAAACAACTTATGTTCCTTTTCCTACTTCTATGACTTGCTGTTCTCTGAGGAGATTCAATATATGTAACTTTCTCCTTGAAAGCACTTCTTTTTAAAGCTTCATTGTAATAAGCAGAATGGTCTTTAAATGGTCTATTAGCAGATAAATTGGATAATCTAAGTGAAACATTTTAACTAGGTTGTTAAAAATGTTCCTCGGGTGATTCGACTTCATATGTATGTAATCAAATGTTCCATCGGACTTAAATCTGTTAAATTTTTAGATGTTGCCCTTGATCTCTCTAAATCTTTATACTATCCTTTTTGCAAGCCCAAACAAGGAAGCAAAACCTAGACTCTAGAGGTCATAAAGTAAACCTAGCAAAGGCAAAAGGTTTAGTTTGCAGGAAAGAAAACAGGACACTACTGCCATCAGGGAAGTGGCCATGCTTGATATGCAGAAAAGGAGTGGGTAGAAATTGCATACGGTGTACCCAGTGCACACAAGAGGTGTAGTGGGATCACGGGCAAGCTGACAGGGAAGGTAAACTTTATATGTGGCAGATGCACAGGAGTGTAGTTAGCAGTAGGAGTACATGTGAAATAAATTCCTTCAAATGCTCAGAAGGCTCACTAGAGTGGTTAATAGCTTTTGTTACCATGGTGACTTAATTAGCAGTGGAGATGGGTGTTCTGAAAGCATAGTTGCCAGAGGAAAGAACAGGGTGGAAAAAATTCAGGGAGCTATTACATCTGCTGACAACAAAGGGTTTCTCTCTCAGAGTGAAGGACTGATTGTAGGATACTTGTGTACAAAGTACGATGCGGCATGATAGTTGCAGTGGGCCTTGAAAGCAGAGGGTTTGTGAAGGTTAGAAAGAAATGAAGCGAGCATCCTCTGCTGGATGTATAATGTGCATGAACAGCAGAACACATGAGCTGAGAGAAAAACTGGATATAAGAGGAATCAGATGTAATGTGCAAGGGAGAAGACTATGAGCATGTGATGCGTATGGGGAATATCAGTTGTATAAAGAAGTGCCAAGCACTCCAAGTACTAGAGAAGACCTACCTAACCCATGCAGGCATGGAAAAATGGACATAAAAATGATGATGGTGGTGGTTGGGATGTATAATATCTACATATGGGTCTTGCCCATTATGTTCATACTAGTGTTACCCCCATCATATGACAAGTAATTTTGGAAATATGCTTTTGCCATTATAGGTAATATCAAGTAATGTTAACATAGGTACAATTTACTTTTTTCAAATTTCATTGAAATGAATACTAATTTTCAGAATAAAAATATAAAATTAAATAAAACAAATTACTCATTTGTATATTTGCAATGATTAACAATAATACTATTTAACTATCAATTAATTACAGATGTAACATTACTGAATATTATCAATAGTGGCACAAGTATATTCCTAAGTAGCAAAAGTATATTCCCAACATTACCCATCATGATGGCATATAGTAACCAACGGAGATAACTGCAATAAGAACAAAGTTCCTCCCCTTGAGAAATGAACAAGAGAGAGGCTGCCAATATATTAATAGATTAAGTCACCCTACCGCCAACCATATTTATTACTATCTACTGCTCTCCCTCTCTCTTATCTATCATTCCCTCTCCTATCATAGTGCCTTCCTTCTATCACTCTATCATGCTGACTGTGTAAATGAGGGACGGCAATGCACTGGTTCTGTCCAGATTCAATCACCACTTACCATCACCCTCTCTGTATATTAATCTTGTATCCATTAATTTAATATTAAGTTTGTGTGTATAAATACTAATTTTACATTTTTATTTATGTGGGCATTTATGCGTTTATATATAGATATGTACTTATGTCTTTATTATGTAGGTACCCGTATACTTACGAACCTTGTGTTCTCTCTCCCATACACATATATTTGAGTGTGAATATGTATACATCTTACACAACGGTATATATATATATAGTAGAAGAACCATGAGTCAAACAACGAAAGAAATAGTGACCTCGATATTAGTGAAATAGAGGTATAAATTTATTAATATGTTGCATAGAAAGATCGCTTAGCAGTACTATTAGTTTCCTGCATCTCAGAAAGATTATGCATGAGCTGCATTAGCAGCAAAACACTTTCCGAGAAACATTCCTCAGCTACAGTGCAAACAATGAAAACAACATAATCACAAAATGTGTTTTGCTGCTAATGCAGCTCACACATAATCTTTCTGTGATGCAGGAAACTAGTAGTATTACTATGCGATCTTTCCATGCAACTTATTAATATATATATATGCAAAAGACGACAAGGTACATATAGTATCTCTGTGGCTGGAGTGCATTTGTAGAACCTATTTTTAAAAATACCTGCTGACGATGTGATATTCCTTATTATATACTTCTTGGAATACCTAAATATTCCGAAAATAACAGTTTTAAAGGAAGTACATAATTGTTATTTTGTATTTAAAATCAAAACACAATAAAAAAAAGTTTTACAGTAAACTAATAACTCTCAAAACATTATAAAAACCTGTGTTATAGATTATAATTTTAAACGTAAAATGAAAACAAAACAAAGCAATGTGAAAAATGTATGAAGGAACTACAACAGTCTCTTTCGTCTAGACTTCATTCTAGCAAAGTTATCTATTTATTATAATTCATCTCAAAAGCCAACTCTCTTTCAATAGAGCAAAGCTAACCCAGCTCATTGTAGAACGAAGGTAGGACGTTATGCGTTTCAGCCGACTAAAGCATCGTCCCGCAACTGCGCTAGTTACTGATAAGGTCAGAAAAATGCGAACAGGTTAGAATAAATGGAACACGTCATTGCCGATCATGAATTTTAAGTACATTGTGGATGGACAGTTTCTCAACACCGGACTTTGCCTTACTGATAGTGCTCATTATTTATTTGTATATATCTTTGAATGAGTGAAACTCTTGTATGATTTCAGTTTGACTGCCGATGATGTCTGCAAAAATTTCTAATTTGTTCCCATTATCTGCAGTGTCAAAATGCACTAAATTTGGAAGCCACATTTTAAAAATGCTCTACCTGTGCTATTTATAATAGAATCTAAGGTAGGATTCAATCATGAATTTCTTTCGAACATCAAATATTCTTTTATCCTCTGCAATTTATCTATAGGCGCAGGCATGGCTGTGTGGTTAAGGAGTTCGCTTCGCAACCACATGGTTTCGGGTTCAGTCCCACTGCGT
>JAOPJM010000374.1:7800188-7815252 GCA_027124095.1 Muusoctopus leioderma | reverse complement strand
TTTGGTGATCAGTGTTGGTGACAGGAAGAGCATCCGACCGTAAAAATTCTGCCTCAATAACTCTCTCCGTCCAACCCCTGCTAGCATGGAAAAACGGACGTAAAAAGCGATGATATTCTGGTTACCACCAGTGCTGCACTGGAGTCATCACGATCAAGACATTGAATCCTCAATGTCATTTATTATATTGGTTGATAACCTGAAAAGACAACAGTATTGTTGTCACAAAATCCTACTTTTAATCCTTATGAGATAACATGGTTGATCTATCGGGCCTCCATTTTTGTGCCAGAAAGAAAACATGGCCTATCTCTTCAAGAATATCTGTACTTTTCTTTGAGTATTGAGATTCAGATATACTTTTTACAGAATTTTAAATATCTTTATTCTTTTTGTGTATCATAAAAATACTCTTGTGTTCTTTAGTGTAGAAGCATCAGTAGACTTCATCTCTGAAAGGTTAAAAGTAATTTATCAATAATTTTTATACCATTGAAGTGTCTACTGCTCACATTTTATATGTGTTGATTGTTAAATATTGGTTTTTGTCATATAGGTTAGTAAGTAATACATCAACAATATAGACACATGAACATAATAATAGACAATCAAGTAACTTAGTTATTAGCTGGTCAATACAGGTGACACCTTTTGCTTGCAATATTCTGATATTTAAAAATTCAGTTAAAGGAAAGCCTGACGAATAATTAGATGTTATTTCCAGGGAAAAGGTACAAGCAAATCCAAAGACCCAGTCTTCAGTGATACAACTGTACTAATAACAAAAAAATGTTTTAAATATTTTGTCGACCACAACAGTTTTACTATCAGAATCTGTTTGCTCTATTATTCTATTTACTATCACTGCAACATATTTGGCAAAATCCTGGATTACTTGTTCACTTTACCAACTTCAAAGTTTATTCATGTACACACACACACATATATATATATATATATATATACATGCTTATCGGGTTGATATTGCACATTCCTTAATTAGGAAAATCTGGGATAACATGTATTGCTCACCCCTGATCTAGGTAAAATTGTGATCATCTGTATTTCTGGACCCCTGATCTGGGTGAACATTTACCAGTTTTTGTTTTGCTCAATTCCTATTACTTGACAAAGTATCTTATATGTTAACCTTTGCAAACCACTCTTTTCACCTGCCAACTATTAGTGCATCTGTACCATTTACACCTGCAATTTCATCTACTGCAGTTGTTAAAATTTTGTACAAGTAATATTATTATCCATTCAGATGGTGTGCAGAATTTTCACTTGGAAAATTAAGAATATTTATAAGCACTGTGTGTATGTAAGTGTGTGTGTGTGTGTGTGTGTATGTGTGTGATTAAGCAAGTATATTTGTTCATGTGTGTGTACATTTCTGTTGCCATGATAACTTAGTTTCATGGTACTGCAAATTGGGACATTTGCATCAACTTTTGTATGTTTTTTCTAAATGCAACCATTCAAACATTGTGTGATTTCTCTCTCTTTGAATAGAAATCATTATTGATTTAAACATGATATATTACTAGTACTAATTTTTATCAACCCATGGGAATAAAATCAAACTAAAGAGAATTTCAACTCAGAAATCTGATTCTCTAAACTAGACAGCATAACGCATCTAGTATATCTCTCTATAAAATTCATGCCAACATTATAGATATGGAATATACACAAATGGTAATAAATCTAAGATTACATGGTATTTTAACTAACTCATTTTCATTTTGTTGCAGGCTATCAAGGTGGAAAGTTATGAAAATGAAATCCTAAAATACAGGGAAAAGCTCAACGAGCTGGAGTTCTGTAGATCTAGAATTGATGTGAGTAGAACTATAGCTGTTATTCTAAAAATTCTAAATAAAATATCTTTTCACTTGAAGAGGAAGAATATTGTTAAAAGATAAAAAAAATTAATATAATTTCAAGAGGATTTCTTGTTTTGCTATCTTTAACTAAGTTTTCAGTATCTCTTATAGCAGTGACTCAGAGTTAATGCCAGACTTGGAGCTTAGGGTGAACATTTTAAGTACTACCTTCAAACATTGCTTGTAACCAAAGATGTCCTCTCCTGCATGAAATGATTTCATCTGTGATGTAAAAGTCCGA
The DNA here is from genome assembly GCA_027124095.1 of Muusoctopus leioderma. Classification (NCBI taxonomy): domain Eukaryota; kingdom Metazoa; phylum Mollusca; class Cephalopoda; order Octopoda; family Octopodidae; genus Muusoctopus; species Muusoctopus leioderma. Next base: position 7,813,122 of record JAOPJM010000374.1, on the reverse strand, counting down.
AGTAGATTTGGTGTCACAAATGTCGCAAGTTTACCCTATCTCTACTCAAAAATGTAACCCACATAGAGTTTAGCTTCACTGGCAAGCTGAACATTTTTTAAGTCTTTGCTTTATTAATTATGAATATTTAGCAAAATTTTCTTTATTAGATAGTTGTTTTCTTTGCAGAAGGGGAGCATATAGTTGATTGACTTAACTTTGGTATATTAGATGTACTTATTTTTATTTCATTCAAAAGAGATGTAAGATAAAAATCATGTTTCTATATTTAAATCCAGATACAGCAAACATCCATATAGCCCATAACTTCTGCAGTAAATATGAAATTCTGTTATAAATACCATAAATAATAAAGCTGTGGAAGAAATAATTTCCAACTGTGGTACAAAGAAAGCATAACATGATCCAATGAATGAGTATCTACATGATTGTACAACCTACTAGAAACAGCAGACAAAACGCTCTCACGTCACACTATCATCTTTAAAAAAAGTACACATTGGATTACGTAGTCTGAAAAAAAAAGACAGGATGATCACAACTGGAATGACTTTATCATAGGTTTGCTCATTCAGGACAGACCTGGGGCTAAACAACAGAAAACACCATTGAAGAATGATATATGTCCTCCAAGAGCCATTTTGATTACTATGTAGTAGTCTCCTTTATAGATTTTCATTTTAATACTGCTCCTCTGTGATAACCACTTAGAAAAAATGTCAGGCACAAATATATTCACTAGAAATAAAGTGATAATCTAATGTCAATTAATCATCTCTGTTCAGAAAGCTACATGTTAAAAAACTGGTGGTTCTCATACATTTCACACTTTAGTTTTTTAACCAATGATAGGAACCAGAGTAGATAGAATCCGAGCAAAATTTACACAGAATAACTTATGAGCTATATCAATCTAACCTTTTTAAACTCTACGATTTATCTCATACTAAATGAAATTTTCCTGCAAACAAAGAAAAGGCAAAAAACAAATTTGTAAACTATTTTCCACTAGTACTTACCATTTAGTTCTTTTTCTCTGACTAAAATCACTGCAAGGCAGTCATGAATACAAAATACACTTTATCAAAGTACAAGGACAAAACCACTCATTCCCAACTATTACTGAGTATCCTGACCACCCCAACACAATGATCTCCAATAACTTTAACCATTCTTCATTTCTACTGCTATTCAATCCAGATATCTCCTCCATTAGCAGCACCCTTAATGCCAAACAAATCTTCAATAACGTTCGTTTTCATCTGATCCACTTTCTTCATAAATTTCCCTATAGACACAAAGACCAACAAATCCTCAACTCTCTTATCGCTGTCAGATCCACAAGCATTAAGGACTTACGAATGCTTTGCTGATGTCAAGTGCAACAACACTGTTTTCACCAAATTTCTCAAGGGCAAGGCCCCACTAATGCGTAGGTCTCCAGTAGATTCAGCTTGCAAAAGCGTTACTAGAGGTCATTAAGGAAGGAGAGGGATTCAAGGTGTTGGAGAAGGTGGTTGTTAATGGTAGTCTCCATCACCTTTGAGATGCTGGAAGTGAGTGCGATAGGTCAGTAGTTGTCAGTCAGAGTGGTTGCCTGTCTTGGGATTGGCACACACTGTAGCCTTTCTCCAAAAATCAGGATAGATGCCTGTAGAGAGAGAGATTGAAGAGTTTGGTGTAGATAAGGACTAGCTCTGGGTTGCATTGTTTGAGGGTAACAGAAGGGACATTGTTATGGCTGGTGGCCTTGTTGGTTTGAAGCGACCAGAGGTACTTTTGTACATGATATGTATGTGTACATAGTGGTAAGCTTGGTGAAGTGGAGGGAGGTGGTTTTGGATGAGATTTACCTAGTGCATGCAGTGTGGACTTGTGCAAAGTGGGGAGCAAATATTCAGGCTTTTTCCATGAGAGTTCTGATTACAGAGCCATCATGTTTGAGAGGTGGAAGGAAGGAAGATTCTGCAAAGTTGGTAGAGATTCTTTTGGCAAGGGACCAAAAGGACCGGCTGTAGTTTGGGGGCTGGTAGGCTGTGCGATGCATGGAGACTTCCTTCAAGTTTCAGATCATGATCTTGCAGGAATTGCACTGGTGAGTAAAAGCTGTCTAGTTTGTAGGAGTGGGTGATTCTCTCTAAGCCTTGTATACCGTGTTCTTTACCTGAACTACTGCAACATAGCTATGAGTAAACGACTTTGGAGATTTAGGGTTATGAGTTTTAGATGTGTGTGAGATGTGGAGGGACATGCCTAAGAGGATGGTTTCACTCATTCACTTAGCTCTCTCTCATGGGTCAGGGGGAAGCACATATGCTGTTAGGGATAATTAGTATAGAACTGGTGGAGCTCCAACTAGTCATATAACTTGAAGTGCCTTAGGGTCTAGGAGGTCATGGTGTGGGGAATTGAGTAGTATGTAGATGTATGTAGGGTAGTTGCAATAAGGAAATGATCAGATGACCCAATATGTGCAGAGACAATGATGGTTTAGTAGAGGTTGGGTTTGGAGGTGAGAAAATGATCAAGGATAGAAAACTTGTGAGTGTTGAAGTCATCAAGAATGATGACTTCAGAGAGAGGTGAAATGAAATATGTCCTCGATGTAGGAAGAGATATGGTCAAAGAGTGGTTGGAGGAGTTTGGAGAGCAGTAGAGGAAGCAGATGTATTTATAGGAGTGGAGGAGGGAAACTTTGAGCCAGAGTAACTGGAAATCATTGTTGCTGATATCCAGGTGAGAGAGGTAAGTGGTTGGGAGAATGGAATCTACATATATGCAGACACCACCTTTCAGAGTGAAGTTTGAATATAGTGTAGCCTGGACAGCAGATAAGCATTGAGAGATTTATATATCAGAGAGGAACATGTGGGAAATCTAGGTTGAATTGGAGTGCACTGATATTAGAAAAGAGGTGAGAGATTTGTCCAGTGGGTTTAGTGTTATTTTTTGACTGAGCCATTTGAAGGAGTGTAGAGGGTGTTGGTGCACTGTAAGATCATGATATTGATAACCCCCTTCCAGGAGCCTGGTCCAAATGCTTGCAACAGAATTCTCCATGAGCCAGGAGGTGTTATTAAATTGGGCAATATGGTGTACCTACCACCTAGTAAGAAAAAAATAAAGGAAACTATATGTGATTACTTGAGCAGCTGTATGCATCAGGACTACATTAGATAATGCAGGGCCAAACAATGATGCATCAACAGTGTCAAAAGCAGCAGACTGAGATAGAGAGAGAGAGAGAGAGAGAGAGAAAGACAGACATATACTAGAAACAGAGAAAGACCCTTTGCTAACAGCTGCATCAAATGGGCCAAGTGAGAAATACAGATCATCAGAGAGGGAGCTGTGTGTCAAGGGGTAGAAAGTGAGAGAGAGGCAGATAATTACTCCTTGCACATTAACAATTAATAACTTGAAAATTGTTTAAACAATCTATGATTAAACTCATGACACTGGAAAATTTCCCAAGGGTGCTTTCTGCATGAAGAATGTATAGTTAAGTGTGGGCTACCATATCTAAGGTGGTGAGTCGAAAATAATTTTTATTCAATTGAAATTAAACTTGTAATGAAAAGAAAACTCATTAGCATTAATGACAATTTTCTTCCAGGAAGCCAGACTCACTCCCCACTGCATGTCTCCATTTAATTTTCAATCAATTTAAATTTTGGGGGTTCTCCTCACTTTCCTTGAAGAAAATTGTCATTAACATTAATGACTTTCCTTTTCATTACAAGTTTAATTTCAATTGATTAACAATTCTCTTTGGCTCACTACACAAAGTATGTTAGCCCATATTTAACTATATATTCTTCATATAGAAGGCACCCTTGAGAAATTTTCCAGTGTCATTATTCTAAATCTTCACAAAAAAACTATATCCTCTCAGTTGTTCTATGATCTGGTAAATATGTGTTGGACTATACTTTGCTGAAGGGGTCCAATAAGACCGAAACATCCAGAGTTGTCACCTAAGTTACAAAAGATCAGACTCGCTCCCCACTGCATGGATTCATTTAATTTCTAATCAATTTAAATTTTAAATTTCTCTCCCTTACCTTTCTTAAGGAAAATTGTTATTAACGCTAATGACTTTTCTTCTCATTATGGGCTTAATTTCAGTTGATTAAAATCCTTTTAGGCTCACTACACCAAGTATGTTAGCTCACACTAAACTATGAATATATTCAATAGTGACAACCTGGAGTTAAGTTCAAGTTAACTTGCCTTGTTTTTTTTTGTTTTTTTATAAGTATGTGCATTTCTGAGTGATATCAACAGAAAGGTTTATATGTATTGTTTTCAGGGTTTTTTTCATTCTGAGAACATTTACTTGATTGTACTCCTATCAGAATGTTCTTGCATTACCCTCAATTTTTTCCAACCCTAGATTAATGAAATTAATTTTAACCTACTCCATGTCTCACTTCATTGACCATAAATAGACTCTAAACAATGCTTCTCCTCCTCAGAGACATTAATAAAAATTGATCCTCTCACTAACTAATTAACTCTTCTTTGAAACTAATTTTGACCACATTCCCCAACTATTATCATAATCATTCACAGTTCAAGTTAGTCTGTTTTTTTGTTTTTTTTGTTTTTACCAATCTGTCTTAATAATTCACTTTCTGACTTATTTTCCATTTTATTTTACTTTTAGGAACTTAAGGAAGATAATAGGATTTTGGTGGAAACTCGTTCTATGCTTGAGGAGCAAATAAACAACACACACAAACGTATGGATGCTGTGAAAGAATTAGAAAGGGACCTGATGAAATGTAAAAATCAGATGCAAGAGCTTACTCTGGTCAGTATAAGAACAAAATATGTTACTTGTCACTATAGGAGTGTTTTGAATCTGATATTGCCCCTAGTGGTATTTTAAATCAACAGTGCATACCAAGCTAAATATAGTAAAACATTTTGTCATTTTACCAATTTTACTATCTCCAGTGTCTTCATTTTGAGTTCATTATTAATTAATTTCTTAATTGAAAGGAAAGTGTATAGTCAGTTGACTTTTATTTGTTTCTCTAGAAAGTTGAAAAGCATAATCAAACCTAGCCATTCTTTTATCTTTTGAACAAATTGTTACATTCTGAGATGATTGCTTCCATAATTAGATCTGCAACTGAGAAAAAGTGTTTGTGTATTGCAATTACAGTTTGTTGCTTGTTCTAAAATTAAACTATAATCAAACATAATTCATATTGTACTTAACAGTTGACTCTCTGGCCATTCCCACAGATGAGTTGTACTGGAGTTGTTGAAATCATCATCAACATCATCATTTTGTGTCTGTTTTTCCATGCTTGCATAGGTTGAATGGGTCATTTCCAGCACAGTGTCTTGCCACTTGTTGCAGTTCTTTGTGAGATCAGCCTTCACTTATTCCCATAGCTTCCTCAGTTTTCTTCTTCTGCAGGTTCCTTCCACTTGGATTACTTGGCACTTCTTTACCCAACTATCATATTATATATGCATCACATGTTCATACCAATGCAGTCTCCTCTCTTGCACACTACAGCTGATTCCTTTTATACCCAGTTTTTTTTTCTCAGCTCATTTGTGTCATTCATGTGCATATCTAGCAGAGTATGCTTGAATCATTTCTTTCTAGCCTTTGTACATCCTCCACATTCAAGGCCCATGCTTTGCTGTCATGCAATATCACACTTTGTACACAAGCATCATAAAATCTGCCCTTCACTTGGAGAGAGAATCATTTTGTTGCCAGCAGAGGTAATAACTCCCTGAACTTTTTCTATCCTGTTTTTACTGTGGCTACTAGGCTTTTGGAACACCCACCTTTACTGCTAATTAAGTCACCTAGGTAATAGAAGCTATTAACTATTTCTAGGGAGCCTTCTGGGCATCTGCAACATACAAAGTCCCTCTTCTCTGTCAGCCTGCCTGTAATACCACTGCATCTCTTATGCACCCATAGTTTACATTAGGTTTACCGTATAGATTTCCTACCTACTCCCTTTCTGCATAGTGAATAAGGCTATTTCCCAGATGGCAGTGTTGTATTATTTTTTGATAAGACTAGGCCTCTTAATTCTAGGCTCTGCTTCCATGTTAGGAAATTTTCTTCTAATTCTTTGATTGATTCAGCTATGTGAACTAGGTCATCAGCATATAGGAGTTATCATGGATAGTCAATCTTGAACTCCTCTGTTATGGCTTGGAGGACTATAATAACAATAAGGGGCTGAGAACCAAACCCTGATGGGCACATACTAGTATACTAAATTCTTTACTGAACTCGTTGCTAACTCTCACTTTGTTGACAGCACCCCTGTACATAGCTTGCACAACTCTCACAAACCATTCATCTACACCCAGTTTTCTTAGTGATTACCAAGCTACTGACCTTGGGACCCTGTCAAAAACCTTATTCAGGTAAAAAAATGCTAGGTATAGTGGCTTGCTCTTAGCTAAGAACTTCTCTTGTAGTTGCCTCACTGAGAAGAAGGCATCGATAAATAAGAACTTGTTCAATTTGTATTAGAATCGTATTTTATTCACAAACACAATGATAAAGTTCTAAAAATAAAATAAAAGAGACAGTTGGTAAATAGTAATATAACAGTTATATTGAAAGTAACAAATAAGCATATAAGAAATAATGACAAATAGATAACAATTAATAATAATATTATTATTCTCTATCCCCCCCTCACATCATTGGAGGTATTCCATTGAAAGTGAAGATGACTTTTTCAGAGAAATTGTTACATTTCATATTTGTCACTTCTTTGCCAAGCAGGCTTCATCCTTTGACGCTACGAGCGACGTGGTAGTATGCCTTGAGAGATATCATTTGTTGCTATGGCAGGCTTAATATCATTTGACATATCTTCTAAGTCCTCTGTATCATGGTCATTATTATGTATGTAAGGAGGTGATTCAGATGGTGTTCTTTCAGGGCAACTTGTCTCTGTTTCTTCATTTGTTGGTATGGTCAAATCATTTTTTTGGTTAGGGATGACATCACATTTTGGTAGAGGCATGATATATTTCAATGGTTTTGGGTTGTATGATGGAAATTGTGTTATTGGTTCTCTAGGCTGCACTGGGACATATTTTCTAAGGAATTTCCTGTTTCGTAATGTTACCCGTCCTGAGCCATCAATACGAACAACATACTGATCAAATTGTCGCACTTCCACAACTCTTCCAGTCTTGTGCCACTTTTTGGGGTATGGTCCAGTGTTATTCTGTATTCTGACATTATCACCTACGACCAGTGAGGGAAGTGCTTTTGTGTGCTCTGAGAGACGTTCTGCAATGTTCATATGGCGGTTACACAGCGCCTCTTCTCTTGCAGCAAGTGTCTTATGCCATGTATCATGTGGCACATATTTGCCTTGCAAAATAGGAATAAAATCCTTTATAGGGCGGCCAAAGAAACACATCGCAGGAGACAATTTTGTGTCAGTGTCTGGTGTATTTCTGTATTGCAACATGGCTAACTGAAAGGCATTGGTGTCAAGTTCCCCATTTGGTCCTATATTGTTTGTTATTCTCTTCACTGTTTTAACGCCCACTTCAGCATGGTTGTTGCTGTGTGGATATGCAACTGAAGATTGTTGATGGTGAACACCCCAGCCTTTCAGAAAGTCCTTAGTTTGGGTGGCTATAAATTCTGGTCCACCATCGGATGCTAATTCATCTGGGATTCCGTAGGGGATGAAAGTTCTTAAATTTTCTATTAAACCTTTTGCTCGATCAAGCGATCTTTCCACTATTGGCCAATTGGAGTATCTGTCAATTATTACTTGATAGTTGATTCCTTTATAGTGGAAGTAATCAGTGCAGATGCATTGGAATGGATAGACTGGGTAAATTAAGGCTGTTGGTGGTGCATTGGGTTGTGAAGGTACCATTCTGTTACAATGATTACATTCATTTCTAACCTTGGTTATTTCTGATGTTAAACCAGACCAAAAAATAGAGGATGCAAAAAAGGATAACATAGTAGAGACTCCCTGGTGTGCAGCATGTAATACAGCAAGGACATCTTGACGAAGTGAAGGTGGAATGATGATTCGGTCTTTGTAAATAGCTACTCCATCTGTGGTATATAAGTGTTCACAAAATTAGTGGTAATCTCTAAGTTGTGGAGGTAGATGTAGACAATTTTCATGGAATCCTGACTCAATGATGTCCACTAATTTCTTCATGTTTTCATCACTTTGTGTTGCAATTCTGACTTTATTCCAAGTAATAGATTGTAGAGAGTTTAGTGCCGACACAGCTGATGTGTTCACAAGTTCCTCAAAGTTATTGTCTTGTATTTCTCTGCACCTAATGCCAGCTAAGAATGAGTGGCGAATGTCAGAGCTGGATGGCATCCTATAGCTGCTTTCTATAAATTCGTCTGTTGATGGGTGATGTATCGTCATCTCTCAGATACATTTTATGAGGATTGGTATCTCCAGCTGGGTGTCGAGAAATAGAATCAGCAGCTTGGTGCTTCACTCCTGGAATGTGAATCATACAAAATTTGTATCGCAGGGATTTTTCTTTAAAGTTTCTTAGTCGGTTGTTAGGAATGTCCTCGAGAGATTGGTCTCCGAATATTTTGAGAAGGGGTTTGTGATCAACAGCAATGATAAGGTTATCACACCCGAGAACAAAGTACCTGGCCTTGTCTAGGGCATCTACAACAACAAGAGCTCCACCTTCAATTGGGGTGTATCTTGATTCTGCAGAATGGGTAAAACAGCTGCCTACTAAAGTGATCTGCCAGCCTGATTTACAGCAGAATGGTTCTGTTAATGTACAGATACAATGCTTTTGGAAGAGCCAGAAACCAATACCAGATTTTGACCAATCAGTTGCTAGGCAAGTCATTTTTGATTTTGTCAAAATTCAGACACCCTTATTAATCTCATTGATGATTAGATGTTTCGATTCTTGGAACAGTTGTTGGAGTTCATCATTCCAGTAGAAGAGTGAACCTTGTTTAAGGAGTTGGCGAAATAGTAGCAGATATCAGTGATGTTTTTAGGTGTTGGGTAATCCATAATTGCTTTTAGGTATTTCTGACATGGGCGGACTTTGTCCAGTGTAATCTCGAAACCTGCAAACTCAACATCATTCTGTCCGAAAATAAATTTTTATGGATTGAGAGTTATTCCATGTCTACCACAAATGTCTAACCACTCAGCAGTCTGGAAGAAGCTTTCTTCCAGTGTATCAGCCCAGTGTAAGGAGTCATCAATACATTTTGTCTTATTTGGTACCTCCGCTACAATTTCATCGAAGCATCTTGAATAGCTATCACCAGATGCAATGTAGACTTGGGGGGTAGTGCAGTATCTAAATCTACCCCAACACGTGATAAAGGTAGTTAAGTGTCTGTCTTCCTTGCAGTGGAACACTGTGATAGCCATTCCAAACATTGAATACTGTTTTCTTTTTTGTTGTATGGGATAGATCGAACTTAGTGAAAGAGCGACTGTGTATGATGAGTTTCTCTGGTGGCATGTCGATTGAGTGATTGAAAGTCTACAGTTCTTCTTGGTTTACCGTTTTCCTTGGCACACACTACCATGCAATGGCACCATGTAACTGGTTCCCCAACAGGAACAGGTTCAATTACACCGAGACGAACACCTTGATCCAAATCAGCTTTGACCTCATCTTGCCAATGAAGGGGTACTGGAATTGGTGTGTGGTAGGCAATAGGTTTAGTAGTAGGATCAATCATTAGTTTTAATGGCGGACCTTCCATTAACGATAGGGGCTGATGTTCGCATGTGTTGAAGGTACTGGATTTATAGAGATTGATTAGATAATTCTTCAATTTAGTTCAATTTTCTACAGTAGCTGGGAAGGGTAGCTGTTGTGGAGCTGGTGGTGAATGAGTCCGATTTGTATGCTGACATGGTTTACTGCTGTCGTTGTTGAACGACTTGTTAGTCGTGTAGACACAATTTGAGTGTTCGCTAACAACTGGGAAACTTTTGGATATTATTCCAAGGGAGGTGCATGTTTCACGACTGTCAGTAACATATGTTATCTGCCGAGTCTCAACTTATTTGCCATCCTTGGATATTTCTGTGAATCTCAATATTACTGCACCAAGAATCGAGATTCCATTTTCATTGGCAGCATGCATTTTCACTGTTACAGGAATTAGGTGGTGTTTTGTAGACCAAGGCGATAAATGACTTTTATGCCAGCTAAGCAGCAAGTGATGTTCTCAATTACAGTTTGTGCATATGTGCCCAAAGGCAGCACATTCCTTGGCTCTCACTTTCGCATTTGAGTGAGTTCCATGTCCAGTTTTACCACAGTAGGTGCATTTGTTTGTTGAATTTGGGTTGACTCTGGTTTCTAACATCCAGCAGTCGAGAAGCAGAGCGTTGCCAGCCTCTTTAGCCTCAATGAATAGAAGGACCTGTTCTAAAGACATATTCTGGTTTCTGTCACTGACTAAATCGAGCTGTATTTCGGGATCCTGTAAACCTCTGCAAAGGACATCTTGAATAATTGCTTCTGAGTAGTTAACATCCTGTTGGTAGTTTTTGCATGGGATGATAAATTTGTAAATGCTGACTTGACGCCGGAGACGGGCACAAAAAAACCTGATGGTTTCATCCCTATCTTGGTGCATGTTGTGAAGAGTGGCACGCGCAACCATACTGTTCTCTTCTCAAATAGCAAGTACTTTGATAGCATTTAGCACTTCTTCTTCACTACGACCTGCAAGTGTGCCACCAGCAGCTCTTGTAAGATCCTTTCTAAGGTGCTCATCACAGCATTCTTCCAAGGGCTGGATCACTTTGTCAGGGTCGGATACTCTTGTGGCAGCTACATAGTCATGCTATAGAGATAGAAAATAGGACCAATCTTCACTGGAGCCAGCTGAAGAGGTGGTGGGGCGTTTCACTGGTTCTATCTTAGAATTGTGTGAACCACTATGCATTGTTGCATGGAAGTTTAGTAAGGCAGCAGCCAAAGCAATCTCAATGTCATCGGTTTCAAAAGAGCACTCATCAGTTGGACATTTAACAACTGGCATTATTATGAAGGAACTTTATCATAAATAAGAACTTGTTCAATTTGTATTAGAATTGTATTTTATGTACAAACACAATGATAAAGTTATAAAAAGAAAAGAAAAGAGACAGTTAGTAAAATAGTAAAATAACAGTTATTTTGAAAGTAACAAATAAGCATATAAGTAATAATGACAAATAGATAACAATAAATAATAATATTATTATTCTCTCTCTCTCTCTCTCTCTCTCTCTCTCTCCACATACACACGTCTTATGTTGGCACCAGCAAAGACAAAAACATGTAAATGAAAATGAAAAATAAATACGGAAGAGTGCGGGTACAAAACCGAATCTTGGGGAACACCAACATTGATAGAGTGTGGATCATTGAGAGCTGCATCAGCACATTCCACGATGGTGCAACATGACAGTAAGCCACAAATCCAAGAGATGAGAAACAAATAGTCCCCCATAGGCAGGTAGTGGTCATTAAGGAAGGAGGGAGATTTAAGGCGTTGGTGAAGGTTGTTAATGGCTGTCCTCATCATCTTTGAGATACCGGAAGTGAGTGCTGGAAGATAGGACGATAGTTGACAGAATCAGTGGAGTTGCCTTTCTTGGGAATGGGACAAACTGTAGCGTATTTCCAAAGATTAGGATATATCTCAGTAGAGAGGGGGGGGGGGTGAAGAGTTTGTCATCCATTAACCTCAAACTAGATGTATAGTTTGAGGATAATGGAAGGAACATTGTCAGGGCCTGTGGCCTTGTTGGTTTGAAGCAACCAGAGATGCTGCTTTGGTACTAGTCGTGTATGTATACGTGGTGTTGAGCCCAGTGGTGTGGAAAGGGATACTTTTGAAGGAGATTTACCTAGTGTGTGTAGTGTGGAGTTGGATGAAAAGTGGGTAGTGTATGTGGAGGCTTTCTCTGTAGAAGTACTGCTTACAGAACCATCATGGTTGAAAAGTTAGTAGACATCCTTTTGGTAAGGAAACAAAAGGGTCAGTTGCAGTTTAAGAGGCGGGCGACCCTGGGATCTGTGTGATGCTTGGAAACATTCTTCGCAGTTCGGATGATTGTCTTAGAGGAGTTGCGATGATGGATAAAAGCCATCCAGTTTGTAGGAGTGGGTGATTTTCTCCAAGTGTTGTGGGCTGTGTTCTCTGCCTGAACTGCTGCAGTACACATATGAGTGAACTTGGCGGGTGGTTGATGCTATGAGGTTTGGTTGTGTGTGGGACATAGAGGAATATGCCTAAGAGGATACTTTCAGTTACCCATCTAAATGTTTCTGATAGGTCAGTGCTGCTAGAGGTAGTTAGCATAGAACTGGCACAGCTCCGACCGATTAGCTGACTGGGAGTGTCATAGAATTCTGTGGATGCGTACTAGGTGAGGTGTAAGCGCCTTAGCTATTACTTCTTTTCTACTATTTAGTCTGAGTTTGTATGCCAGTAGGATCTAATGACCAACACAGAAGCATCAGTATGGACTCGGTTGGAGTACGACATTTGTTCCTCTCCACTTATCATTAGTGGTGTGCACCTCAACACTGTAATTGGATCTAATGAGGATATTGATGCAAATGCTAGGTTTTGGTGTTTTCTAGGCTTAATGGTAGGGATAGCATTTTTAGGATGGCATTGTAGATGTATTTGGGTATTTGGGAGTGATTTTTCATGTAGTGGTAGGAACTATGAGGGTTGGAGTTTGGTGCAGCAACAAACTGCGTTCCTCACTTGTCCAGGTAGTCTTTCATTTTTAGTATTTCGTTTCAATGAGTATGTGATCTGTGAGTAGCCTGTGATCATACGAAGTGCACCGTTTTGACTTCCTTACGTGTTGTTGTTGTTGTTGTTGTCGTCTGTTCGACTGTTGTTATCTGACTCCATAAGATATTGTTG
>JAOPJM010000374.1:7717804-7737652 GCA_027124095.1 Muusoctopus leioderma | reverse complement strand
AAAATTCTGCCTCAATAACTCTCTCCGTCCAACCCATGCTAGCATGGAAAAACGGACGTAAAAAGCGATGATGAAACCTATGCAAAGGAATGGTTTCAGTTTAAAACTAAAACTAAACCAAAAGCATTTATTTAATCAAGTATAAAACTCAATTTTCTAGATTGGGTCTGGTTTAGGAAGCAAAATTGCCTTCAGTGTATACAAGTGAAAGGTTAGCTGCATTTTTATTTACATGCAATTTACCACCCAATAAATAGAATTAATGAGTAAATGTGTTGGAAAAACATACCAGTCTTTTTGCCACGACTAACATTGCTGTATTATGGCTGATGAAAATACTCAGGATGCAACCTTATTTTATATAAACAGGTATGTTGCTTTTCAATGTCTCAAATTTCAATTCTGGAAAGTTAACTTTCACACCTTATATACATTAAAAATATTTAGCTTTCAAATTTAGGCATGCCAGACGACCTAAATATTACTGGTACTCTTAAGAACAAGTAGATAAAAAAAATAACTCCTGATTTTTATGATTCAAAGTAACATTTTAAGTATTATGAGTAATATTAAGCTAAAGAAAGTTTGATTTTAACAGCCTGCTATTGTATTTAGAAACAAAGAAAATCAGGAATTAAATTAATTTTTAATTACCATTGTAGTAGAGAAATCACTTCTATATGAAGCTATATTTTTCTTATTGTTAATTCCCAGTAGCAGAACTCAATTCTTAAATAAAGCAATTATAATGGATTAAATACTCATTTTACATTATCAAAACCTGAAGGTGTGGCACTATATCTTGATACTAATGTTTAGTCTTTAAACTACATCGAATATTGAACTTTAACTTCAGGACCTAATCTTTAATTTAGGTGTCAAACTATCAAACTAAGATACAATACATACATTACAAAATTTATCAATCACTACTATCCCGTTTAAGCCATGCCAGTGGATATAAAAACTGGTGACATTGACACCTAATAGAACACCCACTAATAGAACAAATTTCATCTTAATTCATTAAGCTATTTTGATAATCAGTTATAATTTGAACAGCAACTTTCAATAATTGGTTGATAAAATTGATACATTTCTTTCTCATCTGCAGGTTATACCAGTAAACTGCATGAATATTAAATTAAGACGATACAGCTTCTCAATTCCTCATAAGCAAGTAACCATACCAGACTAAAAATGGTCACTAATTTGCTATATAAAATAAAAAAACTGCAACATAACTGGTCATGACAGATTTCAACTACAAAACTGATTACATGTTTTATTTTGTCAATTCAATTTGGCAAGGTGTATAGTTGTAATTACAGAAGTGTTATTCTATTGTTCATTCAAACACCTAAAAGAAACTAAGCTCTGAGAAGCAGCTGCTGCTTTCACAGCCCATATTGTTGACTAATATCCTGAGTTGATACATGAAAAGAAAGTATGGAACTGAAAAATGATTTAAAATAATTGTCAGTGATATATTTTTTTATTTTTAATTGAACCTGATTTGGATGAATTGAGTAACCACAAGTGGAATGAGTTGAAAAGACAAAAATACATTAGTAGCTGTATAACTTCGAAAGTACTTCTTTAATGAAGGGTATTTCAGATTTTATTTTTTATTGCAAAACTAATTAATAATGTTATGTGAGCACCAAGACAGCTGGAAATTGGAGAAATAGCTGTAATCATGAGGTTAGATAAGTGCATGATACATCATGCAAAATAGCTCTCAAAAGACCATAAAGAGGTTGTCTGGCAACCCAATAGCCTATTTCATTTTAAAATGGAATACATACATAGCTAAATGTTGAAAGAATTCTGCTGAGTGAACTAGATAACATCTTAATTTGTTATAGAATTGATCCAATAGAAAAGTGCATCAATTTCATTCTCAAACTAAAAAAAAAATGAGCTATTTTATTTAACGTGGGCTTAAAGAGGCCCCACAGAATTAAGAGCTAAGGAATAGACATCTTAAAATCAGTTGTAAATGAAACTTGGCAGTTTTCTGTAAACCATAATTGAAATTATAGGCAACAGGGTTGTTTTTGTATATATTCAAATATTTACAAAGTAATACAGCCCCCAGTTTTATAGAAGGGAAATATAATTGATATAGTATTAGAGCATTGAAAGATAAGGTGTAATTAAAGGTACAAATCCTAGTAAACTCTCTTGTAGTCATAGGCCACTGTATTGTTCGGCTTGGAAGTTGCTGCTGTAGTTGACACACTGAATAGAGAGAAAGGAAAGTAACATCAGAAGCTGATAGCATTGATATTAAACATGACAATTATTGAACCAAATTTTTTGTTTTCTCTCACTTGATGGAAAAGGGGTTCTGGTTTAGTTTATTATTTCTGAAAACTCCATTTTACATAAATGACAATAAAACTATTTATAAAACAACCAGTGTTTTATTTCAATTTGTTCTTAAACAGTATGAACCGAAAGGTTTTCCTATCTTTCCAAGCATTGAAAACTATACTAATTGACTGGCTAATAACTTAGTATTGCATGCACAAAGTTTATCAAGTCACACTTTATATATCTGGTGGTATAACTGCTATTATAAATATAAAATACTTCCCTTTAAGTCTTTATGAAAGATTAAACACAATTCACTTATAGAATGAAAAGTACTCAAACAAAAGACAATTGAAGTGCTGGGATTAAGCAGTATTTGTTTTTACTTTTTAAGTCATAAAATGTCAGTTTTATTAATTCTTGCAAAATTCTTTATATTTGGAGACCTTTTTCCAATGAGAAAAAAAACCCATACCAAACAGCTGTCACAACTAAATTTACTTTTTAATTGCTGCAGGTTATATATAAAGAGGCAGGAGTTTTTTTTTAAACTTTACTGCTCACATAAAATACCAACTTAAAAAATCATTTATTACATTAAAATGTTTTAACTATCTTCAGCTTGCAAGCTATCCACTAAATTAACTATTTTAATTGCAAATTATTCAAAGAATCTCAATATTATGAATGGAATAGACCTTTTTCTTGCAATATACAAATGAAACGGACCATTGTTCTAAAAGAAAAGGTTTTTCAAGTTTCTTTTGAATTTGTTTGAAGCTAAATAAGATAAATAACCATAGAAAAAGTTTATAAATCAATAATGCCAGAATTATACAATAGTGATAAATGATAGTGTGGAGAGATTGCTATACATCTTGACTCACCATCACTAATGAGCTCCAGAAGCATTAAGATTAACTTTTCAAAAGAAATTAACTGATTGCACAGTGACAATAGTTTTTTTTAATATATATTTATTTCTTGCTTCATTAGATAAAAATGAGCAATGCATTTCCCTAATATAACATTACTATCACCATGTACAACATTATAGCCAAATATTGGCAATGAAATGTGCATGGTTGAACAGGTACAAGCAAGACAACAAATACATGGACAAAGAAAAAAAAAAGAACAAAGCAATAAAGGCATCATTCATTTTTATTCAACCATCCTGCATACAGTCAGCATGCTTCCTCGTCCTCTCAGACAATATAAAACAGTAATTTGGCAGTTACAATGACCTGACTTCACCCAAAGGTTTCGTACAGGAAACTACCACCTATGGATAATACAAAGTTCCTTGTAATGAGGGACACATTAATATTACATACTTTAAAATAATGGTTTGGTTGCTTTTTGTTCTCATTTCCAATTTTTCTTTTTTTTTAATATTGTGGAGCAACGAGCATGGTCAGAAAAAAAAAAAACTAATACTACATCTGCAGGCAAGGTACATAGCAAAAAGCACTAAAACATTCAAACAATATATCTAGCAAGACAATGTTAAATTTTCATATGAAGGAAAATGAATCTTTTAAATTAAAAAAAAGGAGAGGGAGGGTGTAGGGTACGTCTGGTAATACAGGTAAGATGAGCAATGGGCGAGAAGCAAGTTCAGGTGAGTCATGCTCAGATTTTGCTGAAATAATTGAAGTTATGATACAAACTTATGAAAGAAAATATCAGCTCCATGTGAATGAAAGATGTTTTAATGTTCTGGCAGATGTTTTCAGGGTTTTTTTGTTGTTGTTGTTTTTTGTTTCTTTTTGCTTACGTGGACCCAGAGTAGTGTTTAAAGTTTATCTTTTTTTTTTTTTTTTTTTTTCATTAACTCCGCTGTTTGCATGATGCTGATTCCATAAGTGCTATCACTAGCCCATCACCAATGCTGTATATTGCAGGGGCAGATGCTGGGCAGAAGGAGTAGGTGGAGGCAGTCTTCGTTGCCATTTATCTATGTTAATACTTTCTCCCTCTGGACATCGAGTATGCTTTACTTTTGTAGCCAGAGCCAGGGCCCCTGAAATGTGACAAAAGCCAATGTTATGGAGGACTAATCCAGGCCATTTTTGCTATCATAACCTCAAACATTTGCCTTATGTTCTTTCAGCCAACCAAAATTTCAATTTCAAATCAATCAGGCAACTCCTATTGAATCAATAGCTCCAGAATCCAACATGTGCAATTTAGAGAAAAGTACTTCACTACAATAACTGCAATAGGTTGGGGGAGGGTATTATGCCACGTTGCTCCCTTAGAAAAAAAGGCACTTATTAAGGAACATGCAGAATTTGAAGGGAGGGGGAATTGTTTTTAAATCATTTAGATCATCAAAAAGATGTCATTTCGTAACAAGAACCCATCTATTAAGTGCCATGGATGGACAGTGATAGAATGAAGAGCCAGATAATTTAGAAAATAAGCTTATGGACTGTAATTTTAAAATTGTATAAAACGAGATTTTAATAAGCTATAAAAGTTACTCGATTGAAATTAAGAGAGTGAGTGCTAAACAACTGTAATAAAGGTGATGCAACAATAGTTACAAATTAAACTGAAAAATTATAAACAAAACTACTGTTGCAATGGATTCAAAGTTTTGAATACAGAGGATAATTATGAAATGAAAATGAGGTACAAATGAATTTCTTTAAATGAAAAAAAAAATGAAGGAACCCCCCCCCCCATTGCTTTTAAGATTTCTTTTTTAAAATCACCAATGTAGCAACAGCAACTGGGAAAAATATCAGCAACAGTTAAAATGACCAAAGGATTTATATCTTGCACCCACCCCCAAAACTGAACGACATACAGGGTGATCCAAAATTACTTATTTTCAGAACTGATGAGGGAAAAAAGTGAATATATTTTCAGACAAGCCTATATATCATCAGGTGATACTGGTGCTGGTGCTGCTGCTGCTGCTACTACTACCACCTGCTCCTAGAAGACAACCTTTACTTTTAGGAAAGCGGGTGAAATGGTGAAAGAAAGTGGGAGAATGCCTATCTTCGATAGCTACTGCCGTACCATTGACCACCATACTGGCTCTGGTTGTTGCCACTGCCATAACCCTGATAATAACTCTGGTTGTAGTTCTGTCCCCATTGAGAGTGGCTGCCACTGCCATAGCCACCACCTTGATTATTAGAGCTGCTGCCATAACCCCACTACAAAAGAGAACAGAGAAAAGAAAGGCATAAATTTAAAAATCAACCAATTTAGAGGGTACGGTATTAAACAATAAAGATTGGTACAAAAAGAAAAATTAACTTTGAGCACTAAAAGAAAGGTGATAACTTACATTTCCATAACCACCAGGTTGAGATGAAGAACCCCATTGTCCACCACCACCACCACCACCACTACCACCATAGTTGCCCTGATGACTCCATGAACCTTGACTGCCACCGCCTCCACTTCCACCACCACCATATGGTCGGTTGGTGGCCCATGAACCACCACCATAACCACCACTTCCGCCACCACCACCGCTGCGTTGGCCACCAGATCCTTGGTATCGCTGAAATCAAGATTACAGACATGATTTAGATTTATTAACTACTACATCTTTACAAAAATTAACTGATAATGAAAACCAAGCCTTTAACACTAAACCTATAGCCAATACAAAGCCCTGATCACTAGAAAATAAAGAGCTTGCACCCTGATAACAAGGTAACTGATGCAAAAAAAATGCTTGCCCACCATGGGATTTCATGACTAATCTGTGTCTATATAATTAGTTGCTATGGAAATTTCTAATATTGACCAATCAAAAACCCTCTTACAAGTAACCTTCAACTTGAGGGGGGAAAAACTGAATTTAGATGACCTCCACCAACAACTTCCTACAAATTTATCAAAAATGACATGCTTCATGATCAACAGCAACTCATTCCAAAAATGAATTGGAGTGTTCTCAGGATATTGAAAATACTGAGAAAATGTTTCAATTTCACTAGAGACGAATTTATGTCAACAAATGGAGAAATCAATGCCACGTTTTAAATATCACAACTCCTAGAAAAATTAGACAAGATAGATATTTTTTTTAATATACTTTTCCCTGCAGTGTTTCTCAGTGAAAACACCACTGTTGAGGTAATATGGAAAAGAAAACCTGTAAAAATTACTCAAAACAGATTTGAGCCAATTACTGGTTACAATTTTCTTGTTGTTTATGCAACAAAAAAAACTTTGGGTCAATGGGGGGGGGGGGGTTAAATGGTTTGTTGTATGTATTCATATCTGTTTTTCTCCATTTAATGTTGGCATAATCCAAGTTCCTTGGCAACACAAGTCTGATATATAGGAATGGAATGAGTGCATTCATTTAGTATAAAATACTTATATTCTCAAGCAAAAATATTTTTTTTAACAGCATTTATTATTTAAAAGTATAGAATTTAATAAAAATTGAACCATGGTTAATCTACTATGTGAATGTCTTAGGGGTAAACAGTTCTTGTTATCGGACTTATGGGGTTAGGAGAAAATATGTCATACAGCTTAAGAAAAAAAACTGTTTCAATCATGTTAATAGAACTAGACATACTTGGCCCTGTCTGTATCCAGCTGACCTCCTTTCAGGTGACCTTCGTTCATATCGACTGTGCGGGCGCGGTCCACGGGCAGAATAGCCACCTTTAAAAACATAGAAATAAAAACCTCAGTTAATTTAAAAAAAACAATCCATTTTTTTTTAATAAACTTTTGAATCACCAAACCAATAAGAAAAAAACTCAGATGAATCTTAGATTAACATACCTCTACCACCACCACCGCCACTTCCTCCACCACCACCACCACTTCCTCCACCACCACCATAAGCACTGCCTCCTCGTCTGTCATTATAGCGAGCCATTGGTCTGTCACGGAAACCACGAGATCCACCTCTACCAAAGCGGTCTCTGTCACCATAACCTCCACCTCTGCGATTATCTCTGCGATCAAAGCGACCACGTCCTATAATAAAACAAAGTGTTAGAAATAGAAATAATACAATTTATATTATGTAAATTATATGCTTTAAAATCCGCAAGCTCATAATACTGCTCATCAAAATTACCCTTTAGTCTAACTCGGTATCCTAATACATCATATCTCCCAATTCCAAATAGCATTTGGAAAACGATAAGACAATTTACAAAAAGTAGTTGTAACACTAACAGAACCACAGATCTAAATAATATTAATACATTGTTGATATTGAATACACTAGTGCCATGTAATATTGATAAATTAGAAAATAAAATCTAGCCTTTTAAATCAGAACAGCCATACAAATGTACTTTAAGTTGTTGCGAGTTTAAGTTGTTGCAAATATAAAACAGTCTATAAAGCTATTTTAAAAATCTATATTTCAAGTTAAGTTACCTTTGATAGAATTAAAGGAAAACGAAAATCATGAAAACTTACCAAAACGATCTCCCCTGAATCTTTTAGAAGGAGGAGGAAGAGCAGCTGCTCCTTCTTTCCTATATTTTTCAACCAACGGTTTAGCCTCTTCTTTGTCCAATTCAGCATATATTACGGCATCAAACAATGTGCCTTCTTCAGGAGTGCTAAAGTTGGCTAAAAGGGTAGAACTGGTTTAAGAGTTTATACACAAAACAAGAAAATTTATAAGAGAATAAAATAAGGGATGGGGAAAAAAAAGTATGTATATATTCTTCAGGAGGAATGGAAATAAAATATTAAAAAAAGTTTTTTTTTCAAAGAGGAGGGAGAAAAAAAATGCCCTAATACTAAGCCTGTACCCTAAACTTCATATATATGTTCTCCTGGGAGTATAACAAATCGGTGATAGCTTTAAAGCGATGCACAGGATAGATTTTTCTGTTAAATAGTAGCAATATGTTTTTAACAGCTGCGGAAGAGTTTTTCTACTGGAATGACAGCAAGTGTCAGGTAATACTTTCGAGGCAAAATTAACACAGGAAATGAGTAGGTAATGATTCCATATTGTGCCAGTTACAGGCAGCAGGCCCTACCTTTCATCTCAAGCACCGCCTTTTCAGGTATCTCTTTGCCCTCTTCCTTCTCCCTTTGCGATATGCGTCTTTTGAACTCTTCATCAGTAGGTACTACCACAACTGCCTTGCGTTGAAAGCCTTCAAAAGGCGTCATTTTACGTCTCCGGGCTGATGCATACACGTTTGTCTAGCATGGTAATAAAGAACAATATAATCAATGTAGCTTCAGATGGCACTTCTCTCAGTCAATCTTAGACGATTGGCGTTGTCTCCTGGCATATTATGGTCGCATATATTAAAAACATCAGCCTCTTGCATCTGCAATATATTCTTAAAATGAAAAGATATCAATATTGTTCCTTTTTCCAGCATGATGTGGTAACAATGATCAGACCGCAGCAGGCAGCAGAAGCCATCAACTTTCTGTACTGAATATCCCAATCAATTACTCAAGAACTTACCAATGCCAGCTTCATAGAGACTATTTTAAAAGAAAGAGAAGTCCACCTATTGAGAAAGAGTTAAGAGCAGTATTACAAGGAAGAGTTTGTTGGGGACAGGGGAGTCTAGTAGCAGCACTTCAGTACAAAATAGTTGAAAACATCAGCAGCAAGGATGTTCAGGAAGCCCAGGTGATTGAATAAGAAAATTTTCAGTATTTTAGGTTATTAAAAAAAGAGGGGGAAAAGAAGATTTTTATAGGTGTCATTCTTGGGTCGGTAAAGGAAATAGAAATTTTATGAGCTGTGGGAGCAAGTCATGAAATTTAAAAATCAGATTGGAAAGGAAAAAATGAAATTTTTTACCAAAATAACTCAGTAATATTAAAATATATTACAAAAAATTTAATTCAATATAAAATAAAGTATAATAGTTTATAATTAAAAAGAAATTTTTTTTCCCCAATTCTAAAAGAATCTTAAAAACTTAAATACTGTAGTATGGAAAAATAAATAAAAAGACCAATACAATTTTTTCATATAAATCTTTTTGAAGAAAAAAAAATTAAAACTAAGAGATTGCTCTTCACACCTCCAGGTCCAATAAATGTGGGGGTCATGGATTTACTTAAATGCTTTCACGAAAAGTTAGTCAGAAAGCAGAAAATAAAAATTCATTCACATGTACCCCTGAAACTTCCTATGTTAAACTGGAATGTACCTCAGGAGAAAGGACCTTGTTCTGCAAGCCAAACATCATTATATCGGATTGAGGCATAGTGGGTATATTAGAGACAAAAATGTGATTCACACATTATACGAAATTTTAAAAATCAGTTTTAGATGCATCCAAATAATGCATGAAAGTATTTCAAGCAGTTATCTCTATTCATGATACAGCAGTCTTAATCCATCATGTTCACCTAAAGTGATGGTCATTAGGTACAAGAAAATATTTTTCATGATTTTACTGTTACCAACATGCATATGTATTAGGGAAGGGATGGGACAGAATTTCCAGAAATACGGCTGATGATTTCATACATGCAACTGGTTGATTGATTATAAAGGTTTCTGTGCTTCATGAAAAATTCAGTGCAAAATGTAGAGGCATGAAAACACTTTTATATATAAATAACAGCTAATTTTTAACTGAAAGTGAAAAACCATTGAAGCAGCCAATATATAACAAAAATACTCGATTTCAAGATTTGAAGGTTGCAACAACCTACAAATATCTAGCATCAATATACTATTGGTTAAAATTACATTTCAAGAATATTTTCTATTTCTTTTTAATAATCTAAAATTTCCCATAATAGTGGTGAATTGGACAATTCATTTTTAGAGGGTATATATAATACACTAACTTTCAAAGTTTTTCCATTTACAAAATGAGAATTAAACCAATGCACATCTTATTACACAAGATTGAGTTTTCAACTGAAGAATTTAGTGAACCCCCTTTAAGCTAAAATATAAACTTCAAGAAAATGTCTTTAAATTAGTGATCCTTAAATGGCAACAATGTTTTTTTTTTCTTTCTTTCTTTCTGTTAATCTTTTAAGGAAATATTTAAATCATTGGTTTCAAATTCAATTGAAACACAAAGCTACATGGTATTCACCAATATTAACCATTTTTTTTTCTCTCTTATCTTTGCCTAGATTAATAATGTACAATACAACAGTGGCTTGCTGCCATTCTTGAGGTTAAACTTGCAAATGAGGTAATGAGATGTGCATAAAAAATATCAAGTAATACTTATACATTTAGTTGCCACATCCTAGATACTGCAGAATTTCTCACTTAAAATGTCATTTAGTATCCCAGAGAAGAAAAAAAACCTATATTGGAAAGAGATGGATAGCAATTCAATAATACCTGATCCAAGATGTAATTTCTTTTCTTGCGGGCAGCCGTCTCAATCATGCGATTCAGGCACTTTGTAGATTTGTCGATGAGGACATCCCAACGACCAGAGTAGTTCTTTTTACGGGGTAGACCCATTACCTTCGATGAAAATATTTTTTAAATAAACAATAAAAGTGAAGAGTAAATCAAAACAATCCTTTCATTACCATACTTCTAATGAAATACATTGCCTACGATTTTCAATTACTTTTGAAAATAAAGAATTTGAAATAACTAAATTTCTTGCTATTAAGTTGGTGTTTGGTACAAAAAGTATTTACATAAAATTATAATGGAATGTTTAAATTTAAATATGAACACTTTAAAACAAATGCTTTTTTATCATAGAACCAGGGGCTGTTGATTGGTATCAAAAGGGTTAACCCTACATCGAGTGTATATATCAAATTTATTTTCAATCAATTAAGAATTTGACAACCACAAACTAAAAATCAAACAAATTGGAGGGAGGTATTCTGATGCAGAATTTGTGCAACAGAAAGCCTACAGATGACTTCACTCAGTCATTAACAAACAGCCTTCCCCTGCTTTCTTATTTTTATAATGTTCTAACCTCTTTTAAAAATGACCTAAGCTTCAGATTTAGTAACAGCAACATCTGAATGCCTCAAGCATTACACATAGTGTACTTTGAATGGGGTGTTTCAATTGCCAATAATAGTGTTAACAAGTTGGAAAGCAGTAGTGAAAGCAATGATTTCCAGAAAGGGAATAGAGTGAAAAACTAAAATATTTCTCTTACAAAATTTTTGGAGAACACCAGACCCAATCAGTCATCCTCATAGTTCAAAATCTATTGAACTATTTTTTTTACTTAGTTTATTCTAATTCAAGTGCTCCATATAATAATGTCAGAGTCTAATAGCTACTATGGAAATTGTAAACAAAAGAAAAGGACACACTTGAAATTAGGGCATTTTTGCAATAAGTATTATGTGCATCTAGGAAGCTATATTGAATAACTAAATTTTACACGGTCATATTTAAACGTTATATTTTACTGATTTTACCTGGACCTACTTACTAGACAGATTTGAGACAAAATTTCCATAACATTTATGTAAGATCCTTTATAAGTCTTTGAAGCACCACATTAATATATTAAAATTAAAATTTAGTTGTTTTACAAAGCTAGTCTAAATTCATGATTAATTTAAAATTTAATCGAAACAAGTAAAACAAAGAGTGAAGACAAATCCTTCTATAAAAACAAAAATATCTCTAGCATTTGAAATGTTTCACATTTCATTAAAATATACAAAATGATGGTAATACAATTCCTCACAATTTACCAGAATAGCAATTTTTCAGTAAAAATAATTTCTAGCAGTAAATCCAAAGTAACAAGCAAGCTGTCACATTCACATTTGGTATATTTCATTACAATTTTTATATCATTGAATATAAAGTGTAGCTGTATAGCATCTATAAATGATCTAAAAGTTTAAATTTAAGTGTACTATTGTTTTTTGGAGACACCTTGAAAAATGTTATGTACAAAGTCTTAATATACTACTTGTAATTTGAGTAAATCAAATACAAAATATTGGGGATGCTGCTTAAGTTAGGTGACTCTATATAAGACCCATGATAATATTACATTTCACTTTTCATGATAGTAAGCCCAAAATTTTAAATGCTTGTTTTATTGACAAAACACAAAAACATTGAACTTTCCATAGCATATGGAAATGGATTGATCATCAATCCAGGAAATGGATTGATCATCTGAGTACAAATTAAAAAAGGATTTCTCCCTGCAATTATTATTTAATGGGCACCGTGCAAAAATTAAGCAGTAATTAATTTAAATAGATTCAATCTGAAGCTCTTGGACATCAGAATTATATAGGAGAAAAAAGTTTACAGGAAAAACTTGATTCAAATAATACAGATGCTATAAAAATTACATCAATCAGTACTGCCTCTGGGATGACGTGTTAAACACCTCTACAGACACAAAAAGCATGCCGGTGATTCATACTGGAAAAATTGTGCTCCTACAAATAAAAGCTTATTTCGGGATTTTAATTTATATAAAATGAAATTGCCAGATATCACAGTATTAAAGTACGGGGGGGGGGGGGGGGGCCAAAGACAAACTATTTTTAAGGAATCAATGCACAGTTGAAGTAGATGAAACCAATACAAAGGTTTCACTATAGCACCCTACTTAAAAATAACTCTAAAAACATTTCTGGTTATCAAGTGTTTTCTCACGTAAGAAAAATGTTAAAAGACAATTTACTTTAATTGGTTGGGAGAACATTGGTATGCCTTATTTGGAGAAGAAAAAAAACTGTACAATACAAAATAAAATTTTAAAAAAAGGGGGTGATATGATTGAACCTACTGTAGTATTATTACAAAAACCAGCAATATTGTTTTTCCATGGTAAGACAATTGTTATATATTTTCTCCCAACTTATTCAATACTAGAATTCCTGAAAACTTTGTTGCTATTTTGGAAACATTAGGATATGCAAAACAATATATATTCTAAGTGACATAAAAATACAAAGTAGTAGTTTTGAAATTTGACTAGCATAATACCCACCTTCATTTTTTCAATGATGTTATTGGTACCCAAAACATTGTATTTCTTTTCTAGGGTAATTTTTGAATGTTTATCTGCCCAAAAAGTTTTGCCAGCACCAGGCAAACCAACCATCATCATAATCTAGCAATTAAATGAACACATATCAATTTAAAACAATTTATGTCAGTAAACTACATTGCTAATACAATAGTTAAAAATATGAGCTACTACACAAAGAAATGAGCAATCCTACTGCCTTCACTATTTTGTGAAATTATAAGAAAAATATCTGGAAACAATTTTACAACAGGACTATAAATTTCTTTGGAATATATAAATTCAGTGTCAAAATGAAAATGTCTAAGAAAAAAGAATCGTCATTCTTTTAATTTTAAGCAAGCATCAAACAAAAATCTAACTGGATGACAAGATATGATACAAGTTACACATATCGATATTTGTCGCATGACAATTTACAATACCTTAACCTTACAATGGGAAAGCATTTTTTTAAAAAACCCAAGTTTAAAACAATTACAGAACAATTTACAGCAGTTATTTTGTCAATGTTTAGAGAAAAATTAAAATTATATTGGTGTTAATAATTCCACATACTTCACATTCCTCTTTTTTGGCAGGTGGTAATGATCCTCTCACCCGTTCTTCCAAAGTAATTGTTGATAAAAATGCAAATTCTTCTCTTAATGGGAACCATGGCTCTTCCTATGGATTTAAAAATATATATATATAGTTTAATAATGACACTCACAAATATCAGTAGTTATTATACAAGCTTCAAAGATGATATTTTGTCAGTAAATATACATTATTGGTTTCATTCTACATAATGCTTTTGTAAGCCTTCAGTTTATTCTTTTCACTATGATTCCTCTTATTTCTTATTTGCATTCTTCTCATTAGAAAAGCATGTAACTTCATATTCCCTGCATAAAAGTGTTAAGCTCTAAAATAGAATCAATATAAAACATCCCTAGAGAACAAGTTTTACCCTTTTTAAAATCATTAAAAATTATATAAGATCCAAATTTAGTGATAGCAAATGAATTTGAATAATTTTCGAATGCAGTAAATAAAAAATATGCTACAAACATTTCACATGGTGGACTTTGAGCCAGATACTTTAATTTCTGATAGAGGAAATCTGAATAAAAACTGATAGAGTAGAAGGGATTCTAGCCCTCCTTTCTAAGTTGGCTAGTTTTCGTTTCTTGTCTGCAAGATTACGCAGACTGTGACGACCCATTTAATCAATACCAGCATAGAAAAGTGGACATAAAATGATAAACCAAGTCGGATAGCAGTAGTGAAAGCTATGATTTTCCAAAAGAGAATGGAAGTGAAAACCTAAATATTTTTTTCTCTTTCAAAATTTTCAGAAGAAACTAGACCTAAAACCCATTGACTTTGTTATTTTAATTCAAGTGTTCCATATAACAGTGGAGACTAACTGCTATGTACAACATAAACAAAGAGAGATGGACAAACAGGATGAAATTAGGGTATTTAGGAAGTGAATGAAGATCAGATTCACTAAACTGCATTCTCATCATCATTTGTATTTAACTCGGGACACAGTTCCACATGATATTGCATTGTCAAATCAATATGAATTATTGAACTATATATATATATGATGAAAGTGAACTATATTTGTGTGAAAATACCTCAAACACCTGTGTTTCTTACCTATAAATTTCATAATAAATAAGCTGCAAAAAACCTGTTTTAGGCATTTTCTGCTCAATGATTACAGGACATAGAAAATTTTAACAGGATGTTAAGAGTTAATTTGCATTCCAAAATTGTTGCCCCTGCTTTTGTTGAACAGAATTAGTTATTTAGATTAAATACTCATCACTATTGTACTATGGTCACAAACACGATCATAGTACAAAAGTTTTTATATTTATAAGAAAAAAAACCCTATACAATGCAAGAACCAAATGATATAACTATTTTTTTTACTACTTCATCTGGAGGGAAGATAATGCCCATTACCCTTTTTTTAGGGCTTCCAAGACTGGTGGGTAGAAGTGAGGGGGACGTTATCCTCAGACTGGAGACCTGGCCCAAATTCTTGCAACGGAGTGGACTCCGCTAATGGCACCACAGTGTTAAACAAGGCGACAGATTAAGTCTACCACCCAAGTAGGCCATAGGGAGATTCAAACTCAAAACATAAAGAGCCAGATTAAATACTGCGAAGCATCCAATCCTACACTAACAATTCCTTCAGTCCACTGCCCTACACTGGTACTTTATTTTATCTACCCCAAAAGGATGAAAGGCAAAGTTGACCTCAGAGCGCAGTGAGTCGGGACAAATACTGCATGGCATTCTGCCCGACACGCTATCGACAGCCAATTTGTCACGTATGCTACATATTCCAGAATATCATCACATTTAACTCTTAACATCCTGTACCGCATCAAATTGAATCAGCTCTCCTGTACCGCATCAGACCGCACGAAGTAAACAAACTTCGTTTACATCCTTTTTTAATTAAGTTAGAAGCTCTCTAATGTAAGGAAGACAACTCTAATCACTTCCTGTATCATTCATTCATAATTGTACGCCATTGCTTTCAGTATAAACGCACGTTTGTAATAATTGCACATTTGTAATAATTGTAATAACTGCTTTCGAACAACAGTTACATGTTGTTCTATATTCAGAATAGTCTGTTATTATTTATTTCTGCCTCTAAATTGTACAATATGTTTAGACGATAAACAAATTACACTCATTTAATATTTATACGAGTCATAAATGAAGCTGTAGAAGCTTCATTGAAGTGTATTATTTTTTATATGTAAGAACAATAAAACTATTATTTATTACAAAGATATTTTCTTTGTTCATATTTATGGAACGCATAATTCTCTCCGTTACGTTGACATAGCAAACTTAATATTTTTAGTATTTGCTATTAACGGCTGAGTAAGGCATCCTTTATTTATTTCATTTCCCTTACACTAACCTACAACACCTTTATCTCTAAATCTTCATTTCCCAACGTCTCCCCTTCATTTCGATATCATATCCAAATATTTTCTCTTTTTCTCTCTCTTTCTATCTCTATCATTCTCTCTATCATTTGCTCACTCTTTATACCTCGGTTATTTAATACATCACATCTCTAATTCCTCCTCTCTGTTTGTAGACTTCTAACTTTCTTCTTTCTAACATAGGCACAAGGCCACAAACTCAAAGGAAAGAACAGTAATAATAATAATTATTAGGAATCATTATTATTATTATTATTATCTTCTTTTAACATGGCTTCAAGTCTTGACCGGGCATATACTATGTACTCTCCATCAAGTCATATGACCTCAGACAGAGACTACCTTTCACAGAATGTTGGCAGTTCCAAATAGTGCCAATGTTTAGTACCGGCAAAGAATATGGCTTACATCCACCAGAAAAAAAATCACAAACTTCAGCAACTAGATGGCTTTTGCTCACAGCTTGTAAGGTGACTTCATGTATTGCAGAGCATGCAAGCACTCCCACCTCCGAAACAGTAGCTAGTCCTCTGGTCCTAAAGGATCTCTGTCAACTTTACACAATCATCCTACCCACCATTCTTCAACAATGATGTCTCTGTAAGTAGTACTCTTACAGAGCTTCCATATCTGCTGCCCACTTGGCATCCAACTCGACATTGCGTACACTCAGCAAAACTTCACTAAAATGTTTCACTACCCTACTAGTATCACCACCATGTATCCATACAGACTACTTCAAACCAACAAGGAGGGAGTGTCTATGTAGTCACTTGACTTGCTAGAAATAGCAGCCAAAGCTCTCTCAATTTACACCCTACTGTCTTAACTAGTACAAAAATAATAGGAAGTATTAGAGGCTTCATCAAGAAACAGTAGGAACATATCAGCCTCCCCTGGTTGTGAAGGTGAGAAAGGACATCTCCTATGTAGTGACATATCCCATCTTTGGGCTATGTCACTACACTAACATATCCCATAGATGTGCTCTCTGCAATACTAATGCTGCCAAACTTATCAGCAACAACAACAAAAATGAACAAAAACATATAAACTATATGAAGACACCATTGAACATACTCAAAAAGAAACTGCATTACTCTGCACAGAACACAGTCTATGTAGGACCTGATCAATACAATAACTTACCTAAACTAATGCTATAAAATTAACAATGTAAATAGTTCCTTAATTATCACCAAACAACCAATAATTAGACAAACCAAAATGCAAACAACAATTCTGCAGATTGGCAGCAATTTAACCAAAGAATAAAATAGTAGTGTACATGCTTGAGAACAGTTGTATACTTGGTTATAGTTGTTGTTGAGTAATGTCAGTCAGCTCCAATTGAGCAGACCTATAGTATGGAAGGAAGCAGGTCAATCAAATGAAATTTTCAATCAACATTTTTAGCTGCGGCTGTTCCATCTTTATTGTAGACATAATCTTTTAAGAATTATGATTTATAAAATGTCTTACTTTCTTTTATAGATGGTATGGAGTGGTGAAGGTATTGGTGGGGGGGGGGCAATCTCATACTGATTACAGTATCTTACATAGACATTACACCTGATATTTCTATAGAGAAATGTAAACGTGGTTTACATTTGCAGTTGTAGCATCAAGATTATTCCCCCAAAAGCTTAAAAACTACAAATAAAATAAAACCTCCACTTAATTGGTACTGCCAGTAGCCTAAAGTAAGTTCATTTTTAACTATTTAGTTGGAAAAGAGTTGAAAGCCCAGACTGTAATTCTGTAGGTTGCTACATACAGGGAAAATATGGGCATGTATGGTGGTTCCAGAGACTGCAATTTTTAATAGGAAGGAGTAGTGCAGGATTTGGGGTGCATGCGAAAAGTAGAGATAAAGGGATGTTGCTATTGTTTAGCTCCAGATCAACACTGATTGATCAAAACATACCAACCATGGCCATCTTGTCCTTTTATATAACAAGGATTATATTGTTCAATGTGCCCTTCGAGCTTTTTAAGACAGTAGGGTGTGATTTGAGAGAGATTTTACTGATATTTCTAGCATAGGGGCTCTCTCATTGGCTCATATAGATAAAGGGTAACAAGAGAGGCACAATGGGTGAGTTTGGGCAATAGTAGCATGCAGTTTATTAGTTCAGAGTAACAGAAGCCATTATAGAAGCAGTAGAAGAGACTAAGAGAGTGAATATAGTATACTGTGTGCTAATGACAGTAATATGTTTGTAAGTGATTCTTTGCCAATCAGCCAGACAGCCTATTTGAATGTGGGCTGGAATTTTTGTTTATGTAACAGTAGTACCATCCCAAACATGAGAACAATACTCTAATGTGGACCGCAACTGTGCTTTGTATAGAGTTAGAGAGATTGCTCTTTTTAGGGATGGGACACACTTCGATAAGCTGGGGTTGATCTCCATAAAAAAGGAAAGATTGAAGAGTTTGGTGAAGATAAGACATAGCTTTTTTAAAATATTTGTTTGGCCTGGAGAAAAGAGCTGTGTCCATGGCCTACATAGGCCCACTAAGACTGGTGAGATTCAGGCAGTTAACATCCCTGGTAAGATTCAGGCAAGTTAACACTTGCAAGTCAACAGCTGCAGGAAAAACATGGTCAAGGAGAGAATTCCGGAGTGACAACATTCTGGGGAGGAATGGCTGGGTGTAGTGGTTAGTGTATGGCCTGGGTTTGAAGGTAGACACAATATGGATGACAAGAGGCAGAGAGATGAGTGAGATCAGGAGTGGCAATAGCATGAGCCCAGTCAACCCCGAAGAGCAGGGGCCACTGTAGTAGGGGTAGAAAAAGCAAAGAGAGGAGAAAGCACTTCTGTGGGCAAGAGGTTGGAGTGTGTTGATGAGTGATGAAATACCAATCAGTCAAGTGACCTTTCTTTTGTAAAGTTTAGAGCAAAATGCACAGCAAAAATATGGTGGTTTTATCTGCAGAAATGCTACTTATAGAGTCATCTTTGTTGAGGAGTGGCAGGTAAGAGGTATCTGCAAAATAACAAGACATCTTCTTGGCAAAAGACCAGAAGGCCAGCTGCGATTTGAATTTCAGGTGGTCATCTTTAAGTGTTGCAATGGTGCATGGACAGCTCTCAGCTGGTAATGGTAGGTAACTTTATACAGGTGTTGTAGGTAATATTCTTTACCTGTACAGCTGCAGAAGAGATATATGTGAATAATTTGGGAGTTGTGACCTTTATTGTGTGAAGGATGTTGAGGCACATACTTAGAAGTATGTCATCAGTGACCCACTTAACTGTCTTTGATAGGTCAGAGGTGAAGTGCATTTGCTGTGAATGGGAGTCAGCATTGAACTGGCAAAGCCCCAATTGGTTAGTTGATTTGAAGTACCAGAAGGGCCTGACAGGATTGTAGGATGATGTGAGGTGGGTTGCCTTGATTGGGCAGTGGTCAAAAATCAGGTGGGGGAAGAGACTAAAGCAGTAGAGCATAGATTGGATAGAGAGGGGAGAGATACATGAAGAGTGTTTGGCAAGTCAGGTTGTTGGTCAGGGATATCATCATCATCATCATCGCTTTTTACGTCCGTTTTTCCATGCTAGCATGGGTTGGACGGAGATTTTCTTGAGGCA
>JAOPJM010000374.1:7611212-7624978 GCA_027124095.1 Muusoctopus leioderma | reverse complement strand
CCAAACTGGATTACTATAATTCCACAGAATGGAATCATAGTAGCCAAACTGGATTACTATAATTCCACAGAATGGAAACATAGTAGCCAAACTGGATTACTATAATTCCACAGAATGGAATCATAGTAGCCAAACTGGATTACTATAATTTTGGAGTTTGGTGATAAAGCATCTAGGCTTCTCTACTCTAGGCAAAATATTTTTAATGGATTTTAGAATCTACTTAGATAATGTTATATAATTTTCTTTCTTTTCTAATTTTTTTCTTTCTAATATTGATTTTAATGTCTATTTTAACCCTTTTGATACCAACCCGCCTGAAACTATCCCTGGTTCTATGATAAAAAAAAAACATTTGTTTTAAAGGGTTCATATTTAAATCTAAACCTATTATAATTTTACTCTTTTACCTGTTTCAGCCTGCGAGCTGTGATGTAAGAACTTTTCATTAAGTTATGTTCCAAACACAAGAAAATTAGTTATTTTACTAAATTTCTCCAAATTCCTGATTATTTTTCAAAATTAATTTAAAATCATAGGCAGTGTATTTTATTAGAAATATGGTAACAAAAGGGTTAAAGGTATTATTGTTGGTGCTAACCTTTTCTGAAATACTTTAAGTATGAACTATTTTGTTCTATTTCAGTTGATATTCAGTTCATCAGAATTGACATTTCTATGACATGTCCAGTCCTTCTCCAGAAGTGCAACCTTATGGAATTCCCTCCCTGTCCATGTGTCTTGTTCAATTACTACACTGCAATAACCGAGACTGAATCACAACTACATTAACCTATTCTTGTCTTCCATACAAGTGTGATAAATAGACTCAATAATCAAATGAATATATTTTCTTTTTGACTTTTTCTTAATCAGAGCAATCTCTCAATGGGTAAAAATTTCAAATAACTTCAACTGGAGAAATTGAAGTTGTGCTGTTTGTAAGTTACCTGTGGAACATTAGTTGTGCTGTTTGTAAGTTACCTGTGGAACATTAGTAAATCAAGTGAAATGAAATATGATTGAAATAAAACTGGGTCATACAGTCAATTTGTTGGCAACTTAACTCCCACTGCATGGCATTTGCCATAAAAGAACATCAGAAAAGGATATAATACAGTGGTGTAGCATTGTGCAACATGTATACAGTGAGGTGTAGTTATGTGGAAAGAAAATTCACAACAGTCTTGTTGCAAGAGAAAGGAATTTTACTTTATGTACTAATAGTAGTTAATGAAACAAACTTCATGTTTTCATATCATTCTTTATCAAGTGCTTAAGAGAACTTAAGTCTATCCTGAAAATATTTGTTCAATTATTAAATGCAATTAGTACATAAAATAATAATTTTTCCCTTCCCAAAAGGTTAGAATTGTGAATTTTCTATCCCTACAACTATACTTCACCAAATAAATAAAAAATGTAAATATTCTGTAGCCTATTGGGCCTCCACAGAAAACAGTCCTCATATAGTAGCCCAAGGAAAAATATACTGAAGTGGTTTTCAGTTAGTTTCTTCAGGCCAATGGGAGCATTGGAGTTAAGGTCTACAATCTAATGAAACACTTCAGCAAATCACCTTCAATGGTCATCTGCTGAAGCAGAATGCATTGTTTGTACACATCATTTGATTCTTCCTATGTACAATTCCCAGTCATAAAGATGACATACAAGAACACAATCTAATAGTTTTATACAACCTAAGCTTGACTTAGATATGTGAATGTCACATCTCCTACTACTATAGTTGCACTTCTAATGATGCAATAAAAATTATCTTATGCAGCAACTATGCTTACAATGTCAATAGAAAAAGTCATTTTTGTGCAGTAAGTCATTTTTGGGCCACCATCTCTTTTGAGGATCTAATTAGTCTTTAGCAGAAACAGGAATGGTGAAATTATATTGGTCTATAAAGTGCCCTCATACACGTATATAATACATTATTCCCAGTAGTAAGATTTATGATTTTTTTTCTTTCTTTTGTGTAGAACATGAGTACATTTATAGTTTGAACCATATTTCGCAAAATTAAATACCTTCAATCTATTAAACAATATCTAATTTTACCAATCGAGATTAAAACTTAAAAAAAACAAAAAAACAACAACATATTTGGAGAATATAGGATAATTTATAAAATGCTGAAACTTCAAACTGACTGATGTCAATAATTAAGACACGACTCTTATGAAATGTGTAAGGTGAAATTAGTCATTTAAGAGAAAATTGGTGAGTTAGAAGAATATATAACAATTAGAGATAGAAACCTTGGTTAAATGCTATAGAAATGATTATTTTCTTTGACACAAGGTCAATTTTATAGTGAGAGTGGTATAGTTGTTGACTGAATAGACCCCAGCATATTACTAACACATATTGACAGCTATTTACTAGCTGCATCATTTCCACTGTCCTGTTGCTACTACCATTATTACTAATAATAAAATCACATAAAGTTGAAATAAGTACGATGTCTAAATTCTGTAAACTATTTTTGGTAGAAAGTACAGTGAAGTCTATGCATCACTGAGGAGGTCTAATAAGACAGAAACATGTCCGGAGTTGTCTCCTGGACTTGACAAAATACTCCAAATAATATTAGTCAATGACTAATATTTTTTTCCTCATTGCATAATTATTTCTGCTTAATGCCCCCTTGCATTAAATATGTTAACTCATTATTTTTGGTTTAGTTAATGACCTCAGATAAATAATATAGGAGTAGCATGATAAAAACTTATTTTTGTTAAGACACAAAAATACATCATTATCATCATTATAATCATTTTTATGGTTGTTTTTTCCATGCTTGCATGGATTAAATGGATCTTCTTCAGCACAGCATCTCACCACCTGTTGTGGCCTAGGTTCATCATCCTGAGATTAAATCTCACCAATTCTTTCCTTGTCTTCTTCGGTCTTTCTCTTCCACAGGTTCCTTCCACTTCTATTGCTTGGCACTTCTTTATCCAACTGTCATCCTCCATACACATCACATGTCCATACCAGTGCAGTCTTCACTCTTGCACACTACATCTGATTCTCAGCTCATTTGTGCTCTGTTGTTCATGCATACTAACATTACACAGCCAGCAGAGCATGCTCACCTCATTTCTTTCCAGCCTTTGCACATCCTCCACATTCAATGGCTATGTTTCGCTACCATAAAACATCGCACTTTGTACACAAGCATTATACAGTCTGCCCTTCACTCAGAGAGGGAATCCTTTTGTTGCCAGCAAAGATAACTCTCTGAACTTTTAGCACTCCATTCTTATTCTGGCTACTATGCTTTCAGAACACCCATCTCCACTGCTAATTAGGTCACATAGGTAGTGGAAGTTATCAAGTACTTCTATGGAGTCTTCTGAGCATTTGAAAGAATTTTTTTCATAGGTGCTCCTACTGCTAAGTACTCCTGTGCAGCTGCTGCATAGGTGCTCCTACTGCTAAGTACTCCTGTGCAGCTGCTGCATATGAAGTCTTCCTTCTATGTCAGCCTGCCTGTGATACCAAGTTTAAAACAAAAAAGGAGTAAAATTATTAGTTGTATAAGAAGGGCGAATGGCTTCATTGAGAAATTGAAATCAAGTTGCAAATTTGGTTTGCCATAGTAGCCTCTGATAATAGTAATTAGTTAGTCAGGAATTTCAAAGAGGCAGGTTGAGGAAGAAATATACAGATTATTCATTATTAGACAGAATAGGAGGATGTGGATTTGAATAGCATTTTCAGAGATTCTAGAGAGATGAAGATAAAGAGATTTTGAAGCTAGAAAGGAAACTATTTTTGTAATCTTCATAGGATAAATTAGTAATATTATAAGGATACACATGAACTAAACACCTTTACCAATTGCATTCATTTGAAACTCCATCTATATCATACCCTCCCACCAAGTATTAACAAACAAACTCCTCCCACTAACTTCTGACAACTCACTAGTCTAGAAGCCTATGGGTATTAGCACTCCAAAGATTAACAAATAAAAATGGATTTAAAATAAAGCAGGAAGGAAAGCCAGTACAATTGAACTTTAAGATAGCAATGGCAAAAGCGTCTATTTCTATTATTCTTTTACTTTCCTTTGTATCTTACAGGAGGATTAGGTGAGATGGTGATGGAAAGATAAGATTCTTATAAACAATAAAGAAATGAAGTGGAGGAAAATGAGTACACAAAACTTACGGTACTGGGACAACAGGATTAATCCTTCATAACAAAAATAAATAAAAGAATTTTGTATATTAAAAAAAGAAAAAAAATTGGAACACAAAACAAATTTAATTTTTATTATTATAAATGCTAATGCTTATAGCAGGGTTTTAAACTGCACTCATTTATAGAAGATTGGCTCAAGAGAATGAGGATGCCTTTTACATAACTACCTCCAATGGACCTTGAGTAAGTTGTAGTGCATGAAAGCTTCCCCTATTAAAGTTGCTTAATGCTGCAGATACTGGAGGGTGGTGGTGGGAAAAATCTGCTTTATGGATAAAACTGGTACTCCACATCACTTTTCAGTCTGAGCCCAGGAGAGGTCACTTAGGCTTCTTTGAAAGAGTCAACTATTGAGTCACAGCAGCTATGCAGAACATCATTTTGATAAGGTTTTACTGTTTTCAGTTATAACATTTAATAGTCTTAACACGGACTAACAGGAACCTAATATTATTAATTTTAATCTCTATTCCTTAAATGCCATTCCAATTTTAGTCAGGTCCCATTAGAGAGGAGAAAAAGGACCACCTCCACATACAACAATATTGTAGTTACCTTAGTTTACCTATTTAAAAAAAAAAACATCCAGGTATAAATCTCATTCCAAAAATCTGTAAAATTGTTGCAATTTGCAGAAACATCCAACCCATCCTAGTATGCAAACTATGACTTAATCTAGGCTACCTACAAAATACAAACCCCATTCCAACTTTACAGTTATTGAGATGTTACTTTTAAAAAGAAAGCTGCAATTTAGCTATTTAAACAAAAAAATTTGCTCCGAGAATTAATATGCAAATACCTAAACATGCAGAATTATCCACATCAATTCTGCTGAGATAAAGAAAATAAGTGTAAAACTATAAAAGTCTTAAGATTAAAATAAAACATAACATCCAGCAACAAACCTTTGTGTAACTTTTGGTGATTCTGAGCCATTCTGAGCTTGGTTAAATTTGTTCCCATTACCATTGGTTGTAGTCTTGTCCCTACTTTTCTTAACTTCAGGAGAAGATGAGCTGCTGTCTGCTTCCTAGAATGGAAAATAACACATTTAGGGTTGAAATGACAGGAGAAGTTGAAGTTTTACTCATAAAAAATAAATTATCTTCCTTTAGCATTTTACAAACAATTATTTAACTAGTAATGTTTTAACCCATCTGGTAGAGAGGCACAATTTATCTCAAGCAAGTCAGCCAGACAAAGTTTGCCCCTCTCCAAGCTGTATTTATGAGAAGATTTGAAATTAGTACTACAAGTTAACAAAATGCTTGTTAATTCTACAGTGCTCTGTAGCTATCTGTAAAAAGAAGGGGGAAAAAAACACACACTCAAACAATTAACATTACAAAATAACCTTTTCATGAATCCATAGGGGATGATAGTGCTGATGCTTAGCTCAAGTTACTGTCATTGTTGTTGGCTTGACTGAGCAGACCTACAATCGAAGGCATTCCAGCTATGATCATTTGTCCTTCACTAGGGGCATTTTTTAAATTTAATTTTTATTGGATTGGTCTGGAGTAAGGGGCTGTGACTATGGCCTTCGCAGGCCCGCTAAGATCAATGCAGTTAATGTTCCTCTTGACGGCTGCAGAAAAAACATGTGCAGGGAGGGGATTCCAGAGGGCCAACGTTCTGAGTAAGGACTGGGCATAGTGGTTAGTGGTGGGTCTGGGG
Source organism: Muusoctopus leioderma (assembly GCA_027124095.1). Lineage (NCBI taxonomy): Eukaryota > Metazoa > Mollusca > Cephalopoda > Octopoda > Octopodidae > Muusoctopus > Muusoctopus leioderma. Next base: position 7,619,074 of record JAOPJM010000374.1, on the reverse strand, counting down.
ATGTGTGTGAATACAATATGGGTGACAAGTGAGTCAGGAAAGCTTGAGTGGAGGTGGCATCAGACCAGCCTGCTCCGAGAAACAACAGGTCTGTGGGCCAGAGGCTGGGGTGTGTTGGCAAGCAACTGTATGCCAATCAGACAGGCAGCCTTTTTTTTTTTTTAGATATCTAGGACTACATTATCCATTTTGAAGATGGTAGGGTGTCATTGCTAGAAACAGCAGCCACATTTCCATCAAATTACACCCTACCATCTCAAAAGTGAGGAACATATTGGGTAATGCAGTCCTAGATATCCCACAAAAAAGGCCACCTGACTGATTGGTATTAAGTCAATCGCCTACACACTCCAGCCTCTGGCCTACAGACCTGCTGCTGCCTCCTCTCTCTGTCTTTTCTACCATGATTATAGTGATCCCTGCTCCTCAGAGTTGGCTGGTCTTGTGCCACCTCCACTCAAGCACTCCCAACTCACTTGTCACCCATAGTGTCCATCCCAACTTCCAGTCCCTTTCTCCTCAGAATGTTGTGTTATGTAAGAGAAGGTGGGGGTGGTATGGTCAAACCTCTTTCAGGATAGATAACTAGTCTATCACAAATAGCTTCTCAGGGAAGGACTGGTACTTTATTCTCCAGCTAGTTAAACTAAAGCCTATAAAAGAGACAACAAAATACCTGAAGTGGAACAGGAACTTGCAACCAAAGATCTGATACTTTATTCACTTTAAAATTACAGTGGAAGTAAAATTTGAAGAACAATCATATTTTATGTTAAATTGGGAAAAAATAAAATGTAAAAAAGATTAAAGAAACTGTGATACATAGTTTTCCATTCCTTGTCCCTGTGTTCAAAGGTTGAATGTCATTAAGAACAAGCTGATGTGATCCTATTTTCATTGTCCACCCTTTTGATTTGGGGACAGTCAATCTCCAGTGTTGAAATGTTTTAGAACATTGTTGATGTCTATCTAGTGTTTCTTTGCAAATCTCCAAAGTGAAGTTTTATCCATCATCTGGAAATTGAGAACCTTTTTTAGCCCCCCCCCCCGCTAACTTATGCAGCAAAGGTGACCAAACTAGCATAGCCATCTATATCTGACAATCACTTCAGCAACAAACAGACAAAGGTTGTCTTAACTGAAGCTAGTGCTTCCATATTGAGTGTTCTGTTGATCCTATTCATCTAAACTTAGTACAATTACTTGAATGAGGCATTTTAAATCTATGACATTCTGATGTCTGGTTTCCCTAGCAGAGAAAAGCATGTTAAAATGAAAACAAGGTAGTTGCGTCTTTCAACATATTAAGATATACTATGGTTTGTCAGGATAGAAAGTAGTTCCATAAATTTCTTCAAAGCAGACTACACTCATCCTGTACTTTTTTTTTTAATTGATTTGGTCTGGAGGAAGGAGCTGTGTCCATGGCATTTACAGGCCCTCCGAGACTAGTGAGACTAATGTCATTAATGTTCCATTTGAACTGTTGTAAATCAACAGCTGCAGGAAAAACATATGCAGAGAAGGATTTCTAGAGGGCCAACTTTCTTGGGAGGAATGACTGAGCATAGTGGTTAGAGCAAGACCTGCAAGTGGTGGTGGTTGTGGACACAATATGAGTGATGAGAGAAGGAGAGTAGGCACGAGACCAGCCAGCTCCAAGGAGTAAAGGCCACTGTAGTAGTGGGAGGAAACAGCACGTCTAACCACTAAACTGTCTAGTTAAGTCATCCAGGTAGCAAAAGCAGTGAATAGCCTCATGGGTTTCACTGTCCACAACTACTTCCTTGAGGTTATCCCCAGAGTTTAGAAAGATAAGGTCCTACAAAACCCAAACCAATTTACACTAGCATGCAGAAATGTTGATGATGATGGTAGTGATGACAACAATGACTATTTATTCTTATTGTTAAACAACCCAAATTAATTGTGATCAGTTACCTTCATGCCACAATCTTCTTCAGCAGATTGTGGCATGAAGTAGAAACAAGGCACAAAACAAGCATACAAGATATTATCTTTTTGTGGTCACTTGATCTGCTGAACAATCTTGCCAGAGAGGCAAAACTCATGAAGGTAAAGCAAAACTAATTTAAGTACCTTTAGTTTGTAGTAGATGACAGTTAAGCTCAGGAATATGGTATAGCTTCTAAGCCTGGTTTATGATAGTGCACACCATGCAGATCTACTTGTGACATTTCCAGAACTATACTGCACACTCTATCATACTGAGTTGTAATGATTGTCAAGATGATGATGATGATGATGATGATGAAAGAATGTTGGTTGAAATGTTTCTTACCTGTGAGGAGTTCTCAGTCTTGGCACGTCTTGCAGCCAATTTTCGCTGCATCTCACTCATCATGTTCTCAGCTCCAGGTATTAGTGGCCTAGCCAGTGAATTCATCCCTGCCTGGGCAGCATTGCCTGCACCATCAGCACCTGCAGCAGCAGCAGAAGCAGCCCCATCATCAGGCTGGAATATATAAAATCAGAGGAGGGATGAAATATAGAGGTCAGGAAATATATATAAATATATATATATAACCAGAAATAATCAAGAATTAGTTTGATTGGTTAAATTTGGGACAAGCACATTGATGTTTACATTAATGGCAATTTCCCAGTGTCAACTAATCCATGTTTTCTACAATGATTTTATGAACAAAATTCTCTTTTATACTAATTATCACTTTTGTTACTACAACCAAGTAAAATACAATCTTAAAAAACAAGAATCTCAAAATGAAATAAACTACGTCACTTACTGAACAACAAACACTTTTCCTTTATTTTATCATAATTACAATAATGTTAATCCATAGATGTCTACAGGATTGCTGCTGCACTAGTATATTTTTAGAACTAAGCAGACAAGGAAAATATCCTCAGAATATCTGGTATCTATTCCTTCCAAGTCGGGAAGACTTGTGCTATATATAAAAAAAAAGTGTCCTGCACAGAACCATAATAAAATAATTGTGGCATACTAAGAATTTGTGGAACTGTCAAGCTAATTACTCAATTTGTGGAACTGTCAAGCTAATTACTCAATTTGTGGAACTGTCAAGCTAATTACTCAATTTGTGGTACTGTCAAGCTAATTACTCAATTTGTGGAACTGTCAAGCTAATTACTCAATTTTCAAGTCAGTGAGGTGCCCCAGCATGGCCACAGCTCGCGAGCTGAAACTAGTAAAAGAGTAAAAGAGTAAAATTTAAAGCGACTCATCTTTCCATTGGAAATTAATGAAGCAGCTATGTAAAATCTATGTCAGTAAGAATTAAGTACCTTATCCTAGGATACACTAGCAGTTATTAACATGGTACCAGAAACTTGGCTACTGTTACACTATCCTGAATTACGCCCCCCCCTCACCTTTCGTATGCAATTTTTAGTTTTCTTTTCATTGCTTGCACAGATAAAGGCCTTTTTATATGCATAGATATACACAAAGTCATTGTCATCATGGAATCCCCACAGCAAGGTGAATTGATCCAGTGAGAGTTAAGTTCCTTGACCATGGTCACAGTACAGCATTGGTGATCGGATATGAACTGCCAATACAGAGTAGGAAACATACAAATCTTGTGAGGTTGTTATGGAGATAATGCATCAATTAACCTGTCTGTCACAAAAATCGTGTTTTGCCAATGTGATCCAGAACAAAGACTAGCAATACATTTGGTTTCACTGACAGTAGTAGGTAAGTTTCAGGTGAACAGAGGCTGCAATCTGATTTCAATACCTAGTTAATGCTGTTTAACATCTCTTATGTTACTAATGCTGTTGGGAAAAATGTGGAGACCACAAATTGCCTACTTGGAACAAGTAAAGAGAAACTGCTCTGTGTAACCTGCATAGACCAAACACTATGACAGTGTCATAGCAAGCCATGCCCATAATATGTAAGCTACTGAAGACAGAGAAAATTCAGGCTTAAGAAATATTATTCTGAAATAATTGTTGTTATTTTATTAGAACTAAGACAATATTAGAGTCAAGACAATATCAGAGCTATGAAATGGTGGTCTATTGTTCAATTCATGCCAAGTTGAATGTCATCTTTTATGTTTGCATGGCCAATAAAAAATATACTAGTAAGATGCTAAAGTTAATGTAAATGCTTTCTAATTTAGCTACAAGTCCATCCCTGTACCATATGAACTTGTGCCAAACAAAATGTTTGACAGCATTTAGTTTTAACCTTTATGGGATCAAATCTTTCTAGATTCAACTTTGCCTTTCATCTATCTCATCATCATCATCATCATCATCATCTTCATTTTATATCTGTTTTCCATGCTGACATGGGTTGGATGGGTGATTTTGGCCCACGTCTCGCTCGTATATTTCATTTGGCTTGGTTTCTATGGCTGGATGCCCTTCCTATTACCAACCACTTTACAGAGTGTACTGAGTGCATTTTACCATGGCACCAACACTAGAGAGGTTGTTGGTGATTAGAAAAAAATATTAGGTGTTATCTAACGTATTTGCCCTTTTTTCTGATCATATTTTGCTATTTTACTCCAGTTATTTCACTTTATTTATAATTTCTACTCTGGCCTACGTTAGACCTTCAGCAATTTACATTTCGTTATTAGGCGCAGGCATGGCTGTGTGGTTAAGAAGTTGGCTTATTAACCACTTGGCTCTGGGATCTATCTCACTGTACGGCACCTTGAGCAAGTGTCTTCTTCTATAGCCTCGGGCTGACCAATGCCTTGTAAGTGAAATTGGTAAATGGAAACTGGGAGGAACTCGTCGCAATATGTGTGTGCGCGTGTACTTGCCACTTTTTGTCACCGTTTAAAGATTAGGTGACCGGTGATATTTGTTTACGTTCTCCATAAACAATAGGTCCAGCCACTTGGTAGTTCGTTGTGTGAGGATTGGTGGTATAATTTCCATACTTAAAATAATAAGTATGGCTGGTGTCAGGAAGGGCATCCGGCTGTAAAACACTGCCTCAAAAATCTCCATCCAACCCATGCCAGCATAAAAACACAGATGTAAAAACATTGAACAACAATGAAGATCTAACATTATTGTCTGATGGAGCAAGGGAAATAACTCCAAACGTTTTTATCGTCTTCGCTGGTAAATGCTGCAAACCAATGGCTGATGTCACTTATTTGGTTTTGAATCATTTTTACAGGTTTTCTTTTCAATATTACCCAGCCATTTGTGTGTTTTCACCATTGTGAACACTGAAGAGAAAGTATATTTAAAAAATATAATTCTCTCTTATTACTATCTAATTTTTGTGTGGGTCCTGGAAACTCAGTGGTATTCATGGCATAGCATCAATTGCTACATTTGTTTCATATAAATTTTTACCTCTTGGATTTCATTTTTATTACTACTGAGAAATCATAAATACTACATCAGAAATGTGAAGGTGTGTGGCCTACTGGTTAGGCTACTGGGTTCACGATCGTACGGTCGTGGGTTCGATTTCTCGGTCCGGGAGGCACATTGTGTCCTTGAGCAAGGCACTTTACTTGATGTTTCTCCACTCCACTCAGCCAAAAATGAGTACCAGCAGCAGCTGGGGGTTAATCTTGTGACGGACTGGCGTCCCTCGTTCACGTGGTAGTCTTGTACTCTCAGTCGCTAAAATGCCACAGAAACTGAGATAACCTCCAACCTTATGGGCCTATAGGTTTGAGGAGAAAAAAACCGAAAACAAAAGCCAGAAATACTAATGTCTGTCTGATTTACAGTAAAACTGAAATATTTCCTCTCAGTATTTTAAATATCTCGAGTGAGGAAACTTTGAGATTCGTTTTCTGGAACTAGTTAGTGTTGATCATCTAGTGAAAGAAAATGATCATTCAAATTGTATGCTAGAAGTTACAATAATAATTGTAAAATTCTGTTTTGATTTGTCAATATAAGAAATTTCCATGTTAACTAAATATATGAAGTAACAAAATATAGTTACATAAGGTAGTGTATAGTCATGAGATATCTCACATTTTTCTTGCACGAGTTATCTCCCTTTTTTTTCTTTTTTTTTGTTAGTTGTTGAGGAAGGGACTGTGCCCATGGCCTTTGCAGGCTCTCCGATACCGTTAACGTTGTGCTTAAACTGTTGCAAGTCAAGGACTGCTGGAAAGAGATGTACAGGGAGCGAATTCCAGAGGGTAGTGGAGGGATGGTGGTCACAATATGGCTGATGAGAGGAGGAGAGACTAGTGAGTTGGGTACCTGAGTGGAGGTGGCTTGATACCAGCCAAATCTGAGGAGCAGATGCCATTGTAGTAGCGGTAGAAAAGACGGAGAGAGGAGACAGCATGTACGTGGGCCAGAGGTTGAAGTGTGTTGTCAGTGACTTTGTGCCAATCAGTCGAGTGTCCTTTCTTTGGATGCAGTCTAGGATGTCTGTGTGTTGTGTGTGTGTGTGTAGCAGCACTGTCCCAGATTTGGGAGCAAGTATTCCATTGGTGGGTCTCACCTGAGCTTTGTAGAGGGTTAGTTGTTAATGGCTCCAACATTTTAGTTGTTTTGAGATATCTTGTGATCAGAGCTTCAGAGACTAAATCATCTTTACTTAATAAAATAATTTCATGGATGTTTATTATATTCAATTTCCAATTTTCATTTTTTATCTTTTCTAATTTTACATCTGACTTGTTTCCATTTCCAGGAAATTATTTGGGATAAAGGGACCTTACAGGGTAAGATTATTCGACCACTACGTATTGTGAATCCTGAACAGGATGAATATAGTGGTCTTGTACAAGTTGGTTTGGATGGTAAGTGTATCGGTTCATATTTCTTCTTGCCACCTCTTTTAAGTAGATGAAATTGTAACTTTCCTAAAAGCTGACATGCTAATTATTTTCATAAGCTGCTTGATCTATGTGAGAAACTATTTATGTATTTATTTTACTTGTACCTTTTAACCCCTTTGATACCAACCCACTTGAAACCCAGCCTGGTTCTATGATAAAAACTATTTGTTTTAAAGTGTTTTCATATTTAAATTTAAACCTTCCATTGTAATTTTATGTAAGAACCAGTTATTAAGTTGTGTTCGAAACAGTAACTTAATAAGAATGTTAGTTATTCTACTAAATCCCTCCAAATTCTTGATTATTTTCAAAATTCACTGAAAATCATACACAGTGTATTTTGTTAGAAATCTGGTAATGAAAGGGTTAATTGACATTATAGCATATTATCGTTATTGTACTTGTAGTTATGAATGGAACCTTTGATCCAGTTTTAAATATGATCTGATATGTGTAATTATTAGCATATCTCTGCTGTTAATTTGGTGACGCTTGTAGCTGGGTAGGTTATGCAATCTTTGATTGAGGGTGATGTTCACATTTTTACTGAGCTGTTAAGATATTGGTGTAGCAGTCCAAACGTGATTAATATTGTGTTGTAAGTGTTTCCAATGTAGTTTATGGAGGCAAGTTACTTGTTTCAATCTGAGTTGATTGATTGGTTGCACACTTGCGTTATTTAGTTATGTCTCTTTACATTCTGAGTTCAAATCCTGCCGTTGTTGACTTGGATTTTGCACCCTTCCAGGGTCGATAAAATAAGTACAATGAAGTACTGTGGTTGGCAAAATCAAGTAAGCCTTCCATCCAAGATTTGCAGCCTTCTGCTGTGTTAGAAATCCTTACAATTAATATTATTACAATGTAAGAAGTTCTGAGTTCAAATACTGCCTGGGTCGGCTACAGACCTTTCTTAAATATTTGTGGCCTTGTGTCAAAGTTAGAAATCATTATTATTATTATTATGGCAGTAGACAAGTGGTATTTGGTTACAACCCTTTACTTTCTGAGTTCAAATTCTTCCCAGATTGACTTTACTTTTCATTTTTCTGGGGTTGA